>JAHWFP010142903.1:41611-56386 GCA_023313725.1 Lithobius niger | reverse complement strand
TTGATGCATGGAAAAAACAGACCCATAGACCTAGTTTTAAAAGGGCGTCATTTTCTTGGATTCTGAACCACGGAAACATTCGTGTTTCTGAAGCTCTGAAAACCCATTCTGAGGAAATGTTTGCACTGATTGAGTGAGCGAAGCAAACGAAAATCAGCGTTTGTCATCAGAAACAGCGCTTCCCTGAAAAATTGCTTGATCTTTTTGCTTGCCTCCTTGGATGTAAAAAAATAATATTGAAATTCTCTGGAGAAAACCGTTATCGCATACTACACTCTTATAATTTGCTTGATCGTTTTTTATGTGGAAGGTCTGTCTGTATCATAAGTGTAGCAGCAAGAAATCTCCTCGAGCGTAGCGAGACGACGTGGAATGAGCGAGCAAAGCGAGCAACTCTGCTAGTTTTAATTATGTAGATAGAGTTTTCCACAGAAGGTAGAGGGAAAATGGAAGGGCTGGTAGCCACTAACACCAGTCCCAAAAACAGGAGTAGGTCGGTTAATGCCTCCTTTTCAAAAAGTTGGTGAGGGGGAGACCATTCAGTACACGTTTAAAACCAGACACAGTCTGAGCGGACACAGCCTCCTCCAGCAACGAATTCCAAGCCGGAACCACTCTAATCGCAAAAAACTGTTTGCGGCAATTAAGTCTAGAATGGGTCACCTCAATTCCAAAAGTGACCTCTAGTTACACTCGCAGAACGAACATCGAAGAATAGCAAATCAACAGAAAGAAAACCATGTAAAATTGCCAAGTCTCCTGACAAACGTATCTAATTTATAGCTTAATCTAATTTATCCACGTTATCCAAAGTGATCATTTTTTAATGGAAAATTAATTGGTAGCACAAACGGCAATTATGGTTTTAAGGCTTTCTTTCAAACGCTGCTGAGTAACTCTGTGGAAGTGAAAAACACCCAACTATATTCTGCATTATGGGGCACTCCAGTCCAAAGACAGACTCGTATTGCCAATAGTGGTAGATTGTTGAATTATTGGGGAGAGTTCACATGAGACTTTGGTCTACAAACAATTGCATTTCAATTAATCTCTACAGAATTTCTTTTCAGTATGAACAGGATAGTTTTTAATTTCCAGAAAATAGAGACTCTCTTCAAAAACTTTATACAACTTCTTTAGAAACTCTATGGAATTCTTTCTATAAAATTTCTACAGAACAAAAGCGCTTTAGAACTCTTAGAACATTTTCTTATAACTCTTTTATTTTATTTTAAAAGAATTTAGCCTATAATATATACAGGGCGATTCATAAAGTACTGTAAAATAGGCCTATAAATGTAGGCCTATAAAATGTAGGCACTGCATGAAGTATTTGTGCGGATCTCCACCTGCACTTAACGTGGAAGCTTTGTAATTGTGTTGTAGCAAACTGTGTTGTCAGGTCGTACGTGTAATATTACAATTCCGTTGTTGCCACCTTCTTTGACTGTGGAAGTTGAATGTTAGGTTGTAACGTGTAAGCCTGTCAGACATGCCCCCAAGTACACTATTGAGGAGAGGATTGAAGAAGTTCTGCTTTGTGGCCTGGAGTGAGCCAACTTCCAAACCATTGCAGAAGTTATTGACCAATTTCATGCCCATCATCGAGACAGAGATAAGCCATGTTACAACACAGTCAATAATTTGCTCCAGAAATTTAGGGCAACAGGGTCTGTGGCAGACGAATGGGCACCATGTGGTCATCCACGTTTGGCTACAGATGAAGAAAGTACGCTTGCCGTAACTGCGTCTATCGAAGCAACCTTGTCTGTTCTTGTACTGGTGCACCTTCAGTGCATCCAGTTGGCTTAGTTGAATGGAAGTGGATGCTACTGCCATCTGATAGGCCAAACTATGTGAGCCTTGCTTTTAGTTGACCAATCAATGCTTGTTATGTAAACAGCCGACATGATAAGCTTGTGCAAATGCCATAATAAAGTGCCTGACTTCTACCATGTACACTTGTCACTTATTCCTTAGGAATAGTTTAGCTATAGTGCTTAGCTCAGAAATGTGTTAAGTCAAAGACACATCAAATGGCGACGGGGTGGGATAACCCTACCTCATGTTACAATGCTTAAAAGTCCTTCTCACAACTTCTGACTCTCGCTCCTATTTAAGGGTAAGATGAATTTTTATTATCTCGCAAATAATAATAGTCATCTGCTTGGAGATGGATTTAAGCAAAGGTTTTTTTCAAAATAGTGTCACCCTTGGCTGTGTGTAGACATTTCTGGCTAATTATAGCTCACTGATAGAAATTTCAACTATTATTATCCCTTTTACGTTGACTTGTAAATACTAATTCTCTTTAAGTTATATCAATGAGACGCGTTGCTGTTAATCACTGCTAGGCTGTACTAGTAATGTTAATGAAAAAATCGAAACTGAATTTAGAGTTTTCCTTGTTTAAATTGCTGCGTATGGGGAACCTTGTGGTTTTTAGGTTTATAACTTTATTACTTGTTGATGGGCCCAGGGCCTGTGCTTCTTCGCTGCTCCTTTTGCTGATCATTACTTTGTTTTCCTTGGAGTTGGCTAAATTCCAGGTTGTTATTAGTGTGTAAACTAGAAACCCTTATGGTTTTCACCATTTATGTAAATCTAGCGTGCAAACTTGAAACGCTTTTATTTTTCGCTAAATGAAGCCTGCAGTCGTGTTGTGTGGTAAAAATAGTGTCAAATTTCGTTTTGTATTGGTCAAGTTTAATGGTTAGTTTCTTGCCCCTTCAAGTAATAGTTAATTACTTGTGTGAACAGTTTAATGGTTAATTGGCTGTCGTTAAAACGTCAATGGTTAATTGCAGTAGTGGTAAAATACGATATTACGTTACATACCCCCCACTTCCAGTCACCTGATAAAATTGGGGGTAATAATGCACTTCCGATCACCTGAAGAAAAGTGGGGGTAATGGCGTCTCTTCCATTTTTCGTCAATCTGGAGGAGGGTGGAAAAGTGGTTTTTACTATCTGTTTTCCGGTTTTCATCGATCTGGAGAAGGGTGGGAAAGAACTTTTTGCTTCTTCCTATGATGTTACTTCCGGTCATGTGATCAAAGTGGGGGTAATGACGCGCTTCCGGTCATATGATGAAAAGTGGGGACATCAGTTCCGGTTTTTCGTCAATCTAGAGGAGGGTGCCTTTTGTTACCTTTTATTCGTTTTTTTGACGGCCCGGAGGAGGGTGGGAAAGTGCTTTTGCTATCTTCTACGACGTCACTTCCGATCACGTGATCAAAATGGAGTAATGATGTCCTTCCAATCACGTGATGAAGGTGGGGACGTCACTTCCGGTTTTCATCAATATGGAGGAGGGTGCATTTTGTACTTTTTTTCGTTTTTGTTGATGTGGAGGATGGTGGGAAATTGTCTTTTTTTCTTTTTTGTGGAAAGGATCACACGTAGGGTACAGCCTTGGGAACCAACATCCCGAACCGTTTTGCTCTAAGACTGACAGTTCTCGAGTTATCAGGGTAGGCCAACTTGCTGAAATTCGAAGTACCCGATTTCTGGGGTGGGCGACATGTAGGGCACGGCCCAGGAAAGCCAAATCCCAAACGGTTTCGCTCTATGACTAATCAAATAGTCAAATAATTTTTGACCGGGCCAATTGATAGGTGAGGCCAACTGTGGGCGGGGTATCACGCATGGGGGCCAAATTTCGCTCCGTTTTGCTCTATGACCGACGGTTACCGGGTTATGGGCATTTTAAATAACTTCGGAAATTGAAACTGAAACCTGGGATTGAAACTGAAATCATAGAAAAAATGGCGGCAGTTCCGGGCCAAGAGGGAGGCATTTCCGGTTCCGCTTCCAACAGGATGTGACGTCAGTCAAAATGGTGGCACTTCCGGTTCCGCTTCCGGTTACCATGACAACCAACCGCTTGGAAAATGGCGGCACTTCCGGTTTACATGGGGGGCATCTTGTCTGTCTGTCCTCTGAGTCTGCCAAACGCATTTTCTTAATACTCACTTCCTGTTATGATATCACTTCCTGTTGTGACATCACTTCCTGTATGACATCACTTCCTGTATGATGTCACTTCTTGTTATAATATCACTTCCTGTTATGACATCACTTCCTGTTATGACATCACTTCCTGTTATGACATCACTTCTGGTATTTCTACTAAGTTTGTGTTTTGTGTGATAGGCTATTAAGAATATTAGTCTTAGTGAGGCGGTGAGTTTATGTGACATCGAAAAACCTTTAAACAATCAACTGTCATTATTACTGGAGAGTGTTTTGAACTAAATTTTGATGTATTGAGAGTTACAGTTGATTTTTTAAGTACATTTTTGTAAGTTTACACCCATAACCGTTACGGTCAGTCCAGTGAGTTAAGTGTCAAAACAAAATTCGAGAAAATTCAGTCCAGATGTAGGTCTGGGCTCAAACACACGGCCTCCCAGCCTTGGTGCAGTTGGGCAGGGCTACATGCACCATATCTATCATATGTGCAACTTCTAATATGGCGCATATAGCTCTTCCCAACTGCACCAAGGCTGGGAGGCCGTGTGTTTAGGTCCACAACTTCATCTGCTAGACTGAATTTTCTTCGTTGGATCTTTCCTTATATAGGGAAAATATTTCCCATGATGCATCAAAGTTGGTGCAGTTCCAAAAAATAAAAAATTTGGCACGGGTTACAAAAATTGAAAAAAAAGTTGGTGCAGTTCCAAAAAATAAAAAAATAATATTTTGAGGAGGGTCCTATATAAGGTGAGATCAGACGAGGAAAATTCAGTCCGGATGCAGTTCTGGACTCGAACACACGGCCTTTCAACCCGGGTGCAGTTGGGCAGGGCTATATGTACCATATGAGTAGGGAATCTCCACTACTGGATCCCCTCTCGGGTGGTAGTAACTCCTCTCTAGGGTGGCAGTATCTCCCCTTTATGGGTTGGTAGAAACTCCCCGTTTGGGTTGTAGTTACTCCCCGTATAGGGTCCAGAAATAAAATGTTAAAAATTTCGATTTATTTTATTAGTCCTATGTAAGGAATATTCATTTTTTAAAAAGTGTATCTGCTAAATTCTAATTCGTCTTTTTTTAGGAACTCCAATTTATCTCCTCATTTTTTCCTCGTATTTTTTTTGGGAAAATTATTTCGTAAATAATAAAAGGATAATAAAAAGGATTGAACGATTTTTCTTTCAAGAAAAAGAAAATGAATTTAAAATCATCGTTTACGTGTGCATACTGTCTGCGCAACTCAGCAAGATTTGATCCATCATCTTCCCAACCATCAATCCGATCTTCGACCAGAGTGTTTACTCTTCAAAAACGAGTTGAAGATATTGAAGGTGAAGTAAGGTGCAAGTTGGTGCATGATGATACGCATCGAATTTATTTTCGTAAAATTGAATTCATCTCGAGCGCTCAATCTACTGTATTATCCGCTTAAATATCTTATCACGACTTGCTTGGATCAACTGACCAATTGTAAATTTCAACTGTGTTTAGAGGCAGATTTTACCAGGGATTCCAACACCGTGTGAGCCTATTTCTGGTCCCTCTATACAGCTATTTAAAATGAATCTGATGTTTCGGAAATCTTGGAGGATGCTTGCAAAAAAATACAACAGTCAGTCGAAACTTTCGAAGAAAAAGGTAGTGGTTGGCACTTTTTGAAAGTTTGGGGTATAACCGTAAAAGTGGCAAAAATCAATCCTTTTTGCCCCAGTTCTTTCTTACCCTTGCCGAGTGCATTACGCAAGAAAAGCTAAGTTATAGTGAATGTGGAAAATTCTGACGAAAAGTGCTTTCTATATTCCATTTTCGCCGCTAAAATGAAGTGCTACGAAACCGAAGTTAAATATTACGAACCTTTTTTGAATACCGTAGCCCATTCCATGTTGACGTTCCCCGTGAGTCTACGGGAAATTGATTCCTTCGTACGAGTCAACAATTTTTTTATTAACGTAATTTCTTACAAGGGATCGATAGGGTTATACCCAGTGAGAGTGAGCAAAAATATGGAAGGAGAACTAATTGACCTGTTACTAATAGCCGACGAAAAAGGAAATACTCATTACTGCGCCATCCTCGATATTGATAGGGTACTCCGATTTCAAGGTATTGAAAGTAACAGGAAATTTTACTGTCGTAATTGTTTCACTGCCTTTGGTAAAGAACAATTCATGATGGAGCACACCAGTAAATGTGTGAGATTGAATAGGGGCAAGTACTCACTTTCTTACCACCCGGCACTTATATGTTAAAATTCCTATACTACGATACATGCAATCCTCATCCTTGGGTAATTTATGCAGATTTCGAATGTATGCTCAGACCCGTGCAAACTAGTAGCACCGATCCATCCTCGAGTTCGTCTACTAAAGTCAGTTTGCATTCGCCTACTAGTTTTGGCTACGCCGTTGTTGGTCCTGAAAATGAAATCGTTTGTTAAAAATTCTTCCTCGGCGAGGACGCGGTGGTTAAGTTTTACGAATGTATGAATAGCGAAATTCAAAAGTTTGCCTTGATTGTCTCACGACCGAAACATCTGATGATGACTGCCGGCGATGAAATTCGGTTGTCGAAAACCGATACTTGTTACTGTTGCAACAAAGTCATCATCTCCAATAAAGTGAGAGATCACTGCCACTTCACGGGAAAGTTCAGAGGTGCTTCTCACGTAAAATGCAGTCTGGAGGCTAGGTCAATAAATTCTATCCCGGTCGTCTTCCATAACTTGGAAGGTTACGATATGCATCTACTGATTTCTGCGACAGAAAACTTCCCTTCGGGAGTAGATGTTCTTGCTAGAAACACCGAGCGTTTCATGAGTATGACCATTAAACGGTACTTTTCCTTCGGTGAAAAGGACCTTTCGGTAAGGTTGCTGTTTTTAGACAGTTATAGTTTCCTATCTTCCTCGCTCGAAACTTTGGCTAAAAATCACAAGAAAGATCGACCCTTCCCGATCTTAAAAACTGCTCTCGATTCGGTAGACTGGTTTGCGCCAGAAGCGAAAAAGGAAGAAATCTTGGATTTATGACGCAAAAAGGGCACTACCCGTGCGAGTAGGTGCAGTCTATGGATGTGTTTGAGGACCAGGAATTACCTCCTAAAGCGGCATTCTTCTCCTCTCTACGAGGTCAAGGCATCACTGACGCAGAGTATGATCACGCTATGTCAGTTTGGAAGTTGCTGAAGGACAAGGTTAGTAGTGGTAAAATACGATATTCGGTTACACATATATACCCCCACTTCCGGTCACGTGATAAAAGTGGGGGTAATGATGCACTTGCGATCATCTGTTGAAAAGTAGGGTGTCACTTCCATTTTTCGTCAATCTGGAGGACGGTGGAAAAGTGCATTTTACTATCTGTTTTCCGGCTTTCGTCGATGTGGAGGACGGTGGGAAAGTACTTGTTGCTTCCTCCTATGATGTCACTTCGGGTCACGTGATCAAAGTGGGGGTGTCACTTCCGGTTTTTTTGCCAATCTGGAGAAAGGTGGCTTTTGTTACCTTTTTTCGTTTTTTTGTTATTTTGGAGCGGATACCTTTTTTAGGTCACAAACATACGTATCCCCAGTCACGAGACCAAAATGAGGGTGTCACTTCCGGTGGGTAACGAAAAGTAGGGGGTATCATTTCCGGTTTTTCATCGATCTGAAGGATGGTAGGAAAGTGCCATTTGCTACCCTTTTGTCGTTTTCATCGATCTGGAGGATGGTGGGAAAGTGGCTTTCAGTACCTTTTTTCATTATTAAAAATAAATAACAAAAAATGATAAGGCATGGATTCCAGTTCAATAATTTTAACGGGAATAGGTGGCGAACTGAGCTGCAATTTAAAACCCACCATATACGTAAACCCTAAAAAAGAGTATGAAATGGCACTCGTCTCGTTGGATACGTATTACAGCATTTCTAATGTGCACGTAGATAATAATGAATTTTCATACACTATAGATGGTGGAACGAACTGGATCAAGGTGCAGGTCATTCCAGGTGCTTACGAAATTTCAGACTTGAATAATTTTATACAGTCTACGTTGGAAAGAATTGGTCACGAAAAAAATGCAATCGTTTTAGAACCGAACCATAATACTTTAAAAACAAATTTGGTTATAAATAATCCGCTCTACTGCATTTCGTTTCTGGGAGAAAATAATTTAGGAACTGTTCTAGGGTTCCTTCAGGGAACTTATACTAAAACTCAGCAAGGTAAAAAATCCGTGGATATAATGGGGCTCAATACAATTTTCGTTCATACCAACATAATCGTGTCTTCCTACGTGAATGACGACACTCAACCTTGCATATACGCTTTTTATCCTGGAGTGCCACCGGGTTATAAGATGATAATTTCCCCTCAAAATTTAATTTACCTTCCCGTAACTACCGACAAGATTCGTAATATTCGTATTTGGTTAACTTCTCTAGATAACGAAATGATAAATTTAAACGGGGAAACCCTTACCGTCAAACTTCATCAGAGGTCTAAAAAATAATTTTGTACATATTAAAAAAAGAATGTTAGTATTCGAAAGAAAAAAAAAGAATAATTGGAAAAGGATTCGTCGTAGATAATAATCAATTAAGGGCAAAAAACGCACCATTCATCAAATTTATAACGAGAGCGAGAAGATGAGTTTAACGGAACATTACCTCGATATAAACGAATCTTTACAACAAGATTCATCCGTGGAGAGCTACGCATTTCACGAAAATAATCCGATAGTAGGAACCAATCTAAACAACGTCAATTCGGAAATTAGAATCGTAATCGAAAACCAGGATTTGTTCCTACACGTCGCGAACAGTTATCTTCTGATTAAAGGCAGGTTACTGAATGCCGACGGTTCTAGTTTTGCCGATGCGGACGTAGTATCTCTCATCAATAATGGTTCCATGTACCTGTTTTCCAGCAGTAAATATCACTTGGGGGATAAACTAGTGGACGAGTTAAATTACCCCGGTTGTGGGACTCTCATGAAAGGTCTCCTTACGTTCGATTCGACTAATCAAGTGTCATTGCTGGGGAACTGTTGTGCGTTAGATGCAGCAGAATCTTCCGCGGCCAGTTTGAACGATAACATCGGATTCAAATTACGGCATTCCATCATCGTGAAGGAAACGACTCCTAAAGGAAGCTTCTCGTTCGCCATTCCCTTAAAACACTGCATGGGATTTTTCGAAAATTATGACAAGGTGCTGTATGGTGCCAAGAATGTCCTAACGTTGTCCAGGGCGAGCAATGACGATGCTGTGTTCAGGGCAGCTGCAACAGCCGTGGGAAAGTCGAATTGAGTAGCATTTCGTGGCACGTACCGCACGTAACCACATCCGACGAGCAAAAACTCAGGCTTTTTAGCTATATAGAAGGTGGGATGAACGTGGACTTGGGTTTTAGGCACTGGCATTACGATAGTTGTAAACTTCCTCAGAGCACTAGTTTCACATGGCGCGTGCTTACTATTTCGGCCGTCGAAAAACCGAGGTGGGTTATTCTAGCTCTTCAGACTGATAGAAAAGATACGCAAACTAAAAATCCAGCCGTATTCGATCACTGAAGTCTTCAAGATGCTCACGTAACTTTAAATTCCGAACGTTACCCGTTCTTGGACTTGAACGTAAATTACGCTACTGGAGAATACTCGATCCTGTATAGAATAGCTCAAGAGTTTAGACGCGCTTTGTACGATGTCAGGGACTTGTGTATCGATTCGGCAAAAGAAAATCAACACACAAAAGTTTGCCACTTGGCTCGCAGCCCATACTGCTGGAATGCGGTGCGTTTCCTTCATTCTTAGAGCCTCTGTCGTTGGCGACACGTAGCGGCAGGTTAAAGCAATCGCCGTTGGTTTTGATTGTCTGTACCACACCTTCGCCACACCCTACTCAACAAACAGTCGTGTGCACCATGCAGATAGTTAATCCGGACAATGGGGTGTGTGCGCATGTGCCGCGGATGACATCAGCATGACCGCGTCCTATATAATTTATTAACTCAATGGACCGCTTGCGTAAATGTGCACCCTGCAGGCACCCTTTGTCACGACGTTGGTTTTATCCCCCTTTCGTTTTTTTCCTGTGGGTACATTGACGTTTGATTTACAACGCAAATTCACGATTCACGGACATATAATATATACATGTATATTCGTGTAATCATTGACGCCGATTACTATATCTCCGTGTGAATGCTAAGCGTTATTTAAACATCACTCCATCATTCCCACATCCGACAAACAAGCCTGCTTGATTTATAATAATAATAATAATAAAAAACAATTTATTCCCAAATGGAAAAAGGAACCAAAGGGACACAAGTGTCACTGACAATGGCCCTAAATAAATACAAAATAATTAAACATTGTGCAGCCATTGGAGCCATGTCTTAAAAACAAATTAAACACAATATACAGATACAATACATCACGATACACAAAATTCTCGACGAACAAGAAAGGAAGAGAGATCGCAGGTCCGGAGTCGGTGTTTAAAAGTTGGAAGGGAGTTGGCCATGACGACAGCCTCGGGCAGGGCGTTACAGCATGACACTACACGGTTGGCAAAAAAGAATTTTCTACAACTTTTGTGAACACTACCAGGAACCAACTTAAGGGGGTGTCCCCTTGTGCGATCAGAAGCCCGTAGTTCGAAAAAGTGCTCAAAGTTTATCCCACTATTGCCCCCTAACAGCTCATAGGTTAAGTGCATATCGGCCCTAAGTCTGCGAAGTTCAAGGGAGTCTAATTTAAGAACTTTAAGCCTGTCGTAGTACGGGATGTGATAAAGACCCTTAAGTGTTTTGGTAAATCTACGTTGTACTGACTCGACCAAATCAATATCCGACTACGTCCGATACGTTGAATTTCATCTGAATACCGTAAGGTACGTATTACAAAAATATAAGGATCTTCGCTGGCTACCTTTTTAAGGTTAAATTTCTACATATTTGTTATTTAACAACTGTGGAGGGAAAAAACCGAAAAAAGAGAAATCGGATCCATTGTTGTTGTCATGTAATTATATAGCAGGGTTCCCACCAATCTGGAAAACCTGGGAAACTCGGGGAGAACTCGGGTAATTCACTGATTTTGTACAAAAAACCTGGAAAACTCGGGGGAAAAAATAAGATTTTAAATAATGTATTTTCCATCTAAAAGCTTCAGCATTTTTAACACAAAACTGATAAAATGTGTGAAAAAAATGACTTCCTAAAATTACGTTAAATAGCGTGGGAAATGACTTCATTCTCTGGAAAACTTGGAAAACTTGGAAAACTCCGGGAAATTGATTTCAGTGTTTTGGTGGTAACCCTGTATAGGTTAGGTCATTTACCTTGGCTCGAATTTCCACACGCAGGTTTCTAACTATCACTAGAAAATATCAAATTTTTCGTGTGGTTTATTTCTCCTATTTTTTCCCCGCACCTATTTTCGTCTGGCTTCTTTCTGAGAATTGTTATTTTTGTTTGTTTGTTTGCTAGAGATTCACTATAACCTTTTTTTCATGCCTGGCACACAATGCATTTAATAAGGTTAGGAAGTAGGACTGACTGTTAGTTGCAGCAGATGTACTATAGCAAACGTCAGTCAAACTTGCCAAGTTTTCAATTTATTGTGTCCTCCATTACTATAGGCTCAGGCTTTTTTTTAGATACGCTGCTAACACTGTTATTTATTTATTGTATGACTGTATAAGGTTAGGCTCTAGCTTTTGGGTTTGTTGGGTTGCATTAATGTTCATTTTCCTACTAATTACTATCTAGATGAAAATGTTGTTATTTTTAATCCCCCTCCCCCAAAAAAAAGTTTTTTAAATTTCTGATTGCCGGAACCGGATCACAAAAAAGATCAGATTCACACTGGAAAATAAAATTCCGGGGGGGGGGGGGGAGAAGTCTTTTACGTAATTCTCTGGCAGGAATGAAAACGAATTACAATTTTTTCCCACTTATGGTGAATCACCTACCAGAAAATGTCAATTTCCTGTTTTGTGTTTATACACACCCAAAATTAAAAAGGTTCATAATGCTAGAATTAAACTCACTGCTAGCCATGTGGTGGTAGTATGGTAACTGGCCTAATGCCTACCACAGAATATAGGCTAAGTAAAATTAAAATATGAAAGTCTAATAGTTCAAAAGTTAAATGAAAACTTGACTATTGCTACTCGTGCTAACTTCAAATTTTCATTTAACATTCAAAGTATTATTCGGTGCGCTGTTAAAACTTACGTAATAGGATTAATCTTGGCTGCCTTTCCCTGGTTGAATGATATCACTATTTTCAAAGGCCGACCCTTTTGAAAATTTACTGGCTCTCTTATACCTGTTTTGGTATCAGAACTTTCATAGATCTGTGAACATACCAAAGGTCATACTGCGTTATCTTCCTTTGTCATTTTTTTTGGGAGGTATTTTATGTTTGTAAATGTTCACTTCTATAATTAATCGTTTGTAGTCGTGTACTTGTAAAATTTAACAGTAACAATAACAGTTAATACTTAATCTCGCGAGTTTGTAGGTGACTCACTAGCATGTGTCTTGATTAACCAGCAAACTTGGCGAATAACCAAGACCGACGTCTTTAAAAGACACTTCACCATCTCCGGTGACAACTACGTCGCCATTGTCTGAAAGGTGGCAGCCAGTTTTGGTGATATGTAAATTTGAACACTTATCTTGCTGTCTTTTTCTAACTTTAGCCTCACCAGATTACTTAGTTGGTCTCCAACATTAGAGAAGATAATAGGCTAGCTACTTTAAGGTTGTAATTCGCAAACTGAAAAAATCAGCGAAGATTGGGGTCCCTTCCCCCCCCCACATTAATAAACTTACTTTTTGCGAGCATTCCATTAGGCTACTTGATTTATATACGCTAAATAAGGTCTTAATCTTTGTCTGCACAATAAAGAATATCACGACAATATATAGTTTAGTGTAGTCTAGATTAACTTTATTGGGGATTAACATGAGTGGGGCTAGAATTATGTATATTCAACTTAGCGTGGATGGTTCTGCAGATGGGGGTATAGGCCTGCTGAATTTGATTGTTTTAAATTTTCAGAACACAACTTTTGATTGTAGTGTTTTTTGACAAATGACTAAAGTGTTCTTGTTATTTTTTCTAGGACTGGCCTTCAAATAACTTGTCACCATTGGCTGTGTACACCTGAAAATGGCCAAGGTTATATTGCTGACAACGTGTACAAGTGAAGTATTTACCGTTGTGGCATCTGTCGAATATCAAGTGGTTGAACTGAAAGCTGAGGTTTTGAATTATGAGAGTTTCATAGTGAACCCATAGAGGAACCCATCAATCGTGGCATGATTGCATCCTGAAAAGATTAGTCAAGAACATTTCCCAAGAATGACAGTATTAATGGTGGCTAATCTCTAGCAAGCTCAGCTAGAGAAGTGGAGGCTGCCACATATTCGGCACTTGTCAATGGCAATTTGTGACTCGAAACTTACTTGCAACTTCTGGAAAAATCGTGTGGTTCGATTGGTTAAAGGGGTGTGAAGTACGCTAAACTGATATGTTCTTGTAGAATAGGCCTACCAGACAAAATCCAAGCACATCATGGGTCAACAATGCAGTACATTTATTAATAGGGTCAAATTTTTGGTCTGCATAATATATAGTCCTTCATCAGAAGGAACTACTCCACGTCCTACTTTAGCCGTTGGCTAAAGTAGGGCGTGGTGTAGTGTGTACCGATGAAGAGGTCTATACACCGACCAAAACTTGTAACCTCATCTAGACACATGCTAGTGTGTTGCGCCAAGTTAGGCAACAAACATCACATCAATTCAATCGTCGTGGTTGTAAACCATTGTAGCGTGGTGCCATAGCGTCAGTGTCTTATATCTTGAAGCATAACATTTCAGGTACTTGGGGAAAAATATTAATGCAGTACAAAAGCTTAAATTGTGTTGAAATCAAGAGCAATGACCCACCTGACAAAAATTAACTTGTGTAGGAATGCCAGCTAAACTGCTTTCAATGCAAAATCTGACCCTCAATAACGTTGAAAATGCTAGCTAGCTAACTAGCTACTAGCTAGCTAATTCTTGTCCGCCCATCCCCATGTTAATTTCCATAGGGTGATTATTCATCAATACCGAGATAATGGGAAGGCTTCCAGCTATGAAATTGGACGAATGGCTGCAGTATGATACGAACTGCATACCTTTTGTTTGGAGCCTAGGGGTGTAACGAGGATGGCGTGGGATGGCACGTAATTACGAAAATATTGTTATAACCATTGTTAGTATTGTCGGCATCGTCTCTCATAGGACGGCCAAAGTTCGGTCAATGAGAGCGTGTATACTGACGTGCGTGCCTAGTCACACACTAGATAAATCTAAATAACGTTGGAAAGAAATTGTATTCACGTCCAATTCACGAAAAATAAACCAACTGTAAAAACAAAGCAAAATAAACAAAGCCAAAAACTGGTGAAGAGGCCACCAAGTTGAGAGTGGTTTGGCCCTTCAAAGGAGTGATATCAACACACCAAAACTAGCGAAATAAAACAAATTACAACAAAATTAATACCAAACCAAAAAACCTGTAAAGAGGGGACCAAGTTGAGAATGGTTCGGCCTATAGGCAAATGGTAGAATCAAATTGTGGAAAACCAATTTCTTGTTGACATGCCACTTTATTACACATCTGCACGGTAGTGGAGTTTAGTCTAATACACAATTAAAAAAAAAGGACTGATATCATATCAAAAACCAAAACTGGTAAAAGGGGCCGCCAAGTTCCGAATGGTTCGGCCCTTCAAAGGAGTGATATCAAC
>JAHWFP010142903.1:5041-41211 GCA_023313725.1 Lithobius niger | reverse complement strand
TTTGGTTTTTGATATATTACATTTACTGCAGTGCTGACTCATGACATGGTGGGATTTTGTCTGTTACTCAACAACTGTATTCCGAAAAATTTTTAAAGTATAGGCGTCCCTGCTCAGAGATGGACTAGGTCAGCCCAACCAGCCCTGGAAATGCTTTCCACTCAAGGTATATTGTAAATATGAATTGCCGATGAAAAGGGGACAAAACAATGAAATGCATTCAATAGAAAGTTTGTTTAATAAAATATCTCGTATTCTACCAAGTGTTACTAAGGCTTGTCCTTTCGTTGACTAAACTGCATTGGCTAAGCCAGGGAAAATTGTTATCCAGGGACTAAAAAAAAGACAGCTATAGCTGTGGGGGAGTGCTGATATATAGCTCCAGTAGTGGGGTGCAGGGCCAGGAACTGAAGTATTTAACGGATATCACTGTTGTACCCGGCTTCAAAAGGGTACATTTTTTGAAATTCCAGAAGAACCTATTTAGCATTGTGGCACATTGGAGCGGGTGGGGTGACTACCCTCTGTTTCCCTGCCTTCCGTCCGCTATTGCCAACCGATAAAAGTAGTGTTAAGGACATAAAAATGCATCTGCGGTCAAGATTGCCATTGATTGAGATAACCTAAATTAAAGGAGTGCACAGTAAGCGTTGAATTCTGATAAAATGCCAGACTAAGCATAGGCTAGTTGAACAACAATATAGCTTAAATAGTTTTCGAAAATGCAAAATTTTCACACCATTTTGGGGATTTGTGCACCCCGTCAGCAAAGGAACATCATAAAATCACAAAATTAACAACACAGTTTAAACATGCTGTTGTCAAGGCACGTATAATTAACGTAAATAATGATATTTAATTAAATAAAGAACCTAAGTTTTCCTGGCCAAAAAACAAGCCAGCATTGGGGGTGGTGGGGGGGGTAAACAAGACCTAACATGCAAGTGCAGGTTCGAAGTGCGGAGCAGTTAAGGATGACTTCTTATCCTGGTGTACTCGCAGGGTGAGGTCTTTTATTTGGCTCCCTAATACTGAGTATCAGGGTTCGTACAGGGCATTGAAATGCTGGAAAAATGTGAAATTTCATAGGGCCAGCTTCCAGGCCTTGGAAAGTATGGAATCCTGACAAATTCTCAATATAAGGCTGGTAAAGCATGGAAATTACGCTTACTGTAATTTTCAAGTTTTAGAATTTGTGCACTTGAATTTTTTTTTATTAAACCTGTATGTTGCTTGGGTTTGAAGCCAATTTTTTTGTATCTTATCAGACGACATTTGTTACAATAACATGCTGAATTACCAAAAAAAAAATCTAATTTATCACCACAATTGCAGTAGGCTACTGAGTGTGAAATATAGTGTGGAAAATAAATTTTTGGGGCCTAGAAAAGGCATGTAATTGGTATAGATGAGGTTGTACAAACCCTGTTACCTGTTTTGACCAGGAAAGCGTAGGTTCTTAATTTTATTTAAATATTTGATTTTGTTTGTGCTTTGGCAACAGCATGTTTAAACGGTGTTGTCAATTTTGGGATTTCGTGATGCTCTTGCCTTGCACTTGGTAACGGGATGCAAAAAATCCTGACATGTGCAAATTTCACTTTTTTGCGCATTATTTAGGTTAAATTTTTGTTCAAGTAAGCGTTAAAGTTCTGCATTTTTATTTGTGGTCAGCTTCAACATTTTCTTTTTTTTCTGCATACGTAAGCCGAGGCCGGGTTGTGACTTGTTTGTTGTCTGGCAAGATGCGGAGTGCTATAAAACACATTTCTATACATTAGGGCAGGCAAAGTTATTTGTTTTTTTAACGGGACATGTTACTGGCACGTACAAAGTGAAACCGCACGTATCTTCAGTAAACTTCTCGACTTCCAGATAAGCCAGTCCGCCTCTGACCCGCCACTTCACTGCTTTCATTTTGAGTGGAAGATTGCCTTAATCGTTAAATCACACATTCAAAGTCTCCAATTCACCCTGATTGAAAATTAATTTTCTTTCCGGTGGAATTTTTTTGCTTTGAAATTGAAATGCCTTGCAGTTGTCTACCGATTATAGCAAACTTGACATATCAGTCACAAATGTCCAAAGAAGAGGCCAATCAAGCTTCTTTTAATTGAACCTGTACTTTTTTATAGCGCCAAAATGGGAGAAACTATCGTCTCTAACATTGAATATAGGGAAACTTTATTTTTTACCCTTTGCACATCCACTGCAGAAATAATTTTTAACTATTGCTGTAGAAAAACCATATTGTATGTAGTGGTGTCGTTGATTTCGTAAGCAAGAACTTTGTGATGGTCGTTATCACGACTAAATTTAAACTTTTACCACACACAAATTAACGAATTCCGGACTTAGGTTGACTGACTTGCTAGCCGATCAACTGTATTATAAAAAGGCTGGCCACACTCCCCATTCAGTAAGATTTTGGAACTGAAAATTTTGATACATAAATTTTGAAATTGTAATTAATAACCCCTTCCACTCCAGATGTATGGCTAGAGGGGCCTTTTTAAAAAAAGTGCCATACGTTCATTGGTTGATGAAAAAATTCAACGCCCTCTTCGCTAAGTGACCAAGGATCTGAGAAATCGACTGTTCTTTGCTCGCTTCACTCCAATTACTTAAGAACTGACTGGAAACTCGCTCTTCGTAGCTGGACTGTTATTTTGTCTATTTGTGCATTCCTTATGGCGTGGAATGGGTTTAAATTGGACTGCAAGACTTCATATTGGAACCAACATACTTGTTATTAAGGCTGTACCGATTCCGATCTGCCAAGCCGATTCTCGCCGAGCAAAGCATGATCTGCAATTTAAACATGATCGTCCATTTAAACGACCCGAGCAGCGCAGCTCGCATCAGGTCTTGGCACGCGGTCCTGGGACCAATGGACCTTGTAAGCGAGCTTCGTTCTGGTGGTTATTCAGTTCCAGTCTATGATGACGGTCGATGCATTGTTCCTGCTGCAGGAAGGTTTAATGGCTACCTCAACAGTTTAATACAGGAACTAAATTTGTAGGTAATTCGTGCAGACTAACTACCGTTTACTTTATGCTTATTTTCAGACATTTGCTTTCATGATCGTAACCGCATCACTGATCAACTCGGTTAGGCTCGGTGTGCCGGGCAGTTTTTGAGCACTAGGCTCGGGATCGGCTCGGTAGGAAAAAATGTGCTCGGTACAGCCTTGCTTGTCATACTTTTTTCTTCTGATGGTTACAAATAAATACAAAGTAAGTCAGTGAACATAGCCTCCTTTTTTTTCTATTGAATAATTGCCTTTATCTGCTTTGGTACCTTATTAAAATAAAGGAGATTGCGTAGGGTTCGACGAGTATCCATTATAATATTGCTGCATGTTCCATCTCTCGTTCTAGACCGTGACCACATGCAGCCAGTTTTGGAATGACTGGTTCTAACAATTTCTTGGGTAACCAGTGACGGCTCCAGAGGTGGTCCGTGACCCCCCAAAAATTTCACAGTTACTCCGCGTGGCCCCCCCCCCCCCCCCAAAACCCCAACACTCATGTCACCACCAAAAAACAAAATAATAAAAAAATCTTGCAAGCTATACTTGAAATCAAATGAATAAACATAGCTTTTGTTTTATTTTATTTTATTTTATTTATTTTTTTAGTAACTTGGCATTATAGGGGTAGCCAAATTTATATTGTGTGTTTATGGGACGTACTTTACAAATAAATTCTACTACATTGAAGCTTACGTTACGTTCCGGTTGGATTAAACGGAATAAAAGTGCCTAATGCGGTAGCCTTGAAAAAAATCCTTGGCCCACTCTGTTTCCAGATGTGCCCTTTGTCGGCCTCCCAAACAATTCAGTCCTGACGCCGTCACTGGTGATAACCGACGTTAAATGTAGCCTAGGTTTTAACCTAGGTTTTAAGTGAAAACATATCTCTTGCTATGATCAGACATGCATGGGGCTATATGCCACACATAAGTGCTGAAACGACACTGTTGCGGGGAAGGAGATTGTCTTTTAATGCCAAGGCAGACTGGGGTAGATATCGCGGCGTGTTCCACCTCCTGGCTCAACGCCATTTCATGCACAGGCCGGAAAGTTGACGCATTTTATTGTTCTACAGATAAAATAGGACTGACGATGTTGAATCAACTGTCGTGGACACGGGATACGAAAGCCGTAGCTTCTCTCCCAGCTGAGCTTGTGACAAGGAATGGTATACGATGCAATAGCTGCACACATATCAGTTAATTAACTCAGGTAGTAGTAGTAGTTATCCTTACCACACAGACCTAATTGAAGTCCTAGTGGAGCTAGGAAAGTTGAATGATGTATTTAAATGTAGGCATTAAAAAAGTTTAACTCGAGTTTCAATAAACAAGGAACTGAAACAAGACCCCTTTAAAAAAGAAAACCGGACACACATTCCACAGAAGAGACCGTCTTCCTGCTTCACCATTTTCCCAAAATACAGTGCGAAGTTTGTAACTTTCTGGGGGAGCCAGCTCTTACCCTAGTGTGCCCATTAAGGTGGTACACACAGCCAGTTTTGAAGAGGTTTAACTGTTAATACAAAAATTAAAAGATAATTTATATTTCGAACGTCATACAGAAACATGAAATTGCTAGCCCTTTTGGCTGGGCTGGCTGAATATTGTTTCTATTGCCTAATAGGAAGTATGCATTACCTGTACCCACCTTGAATCACCATCTTGACATTTCGAGAGAGAAAAAAGGATGGCTTCTGGCCGCGACTCTTCACCTTTATATGGAGGAGTGTATCATGCATGCACACTTAGTTTGCGCAGCTGGACGGCTTTGTACAACCAAAAAACCTGTAGGGAAAGGCAGCATTCCGAAAAGGAATGCAAAAATTAACTGGTAATGTGTATTTCCTATTAGGCAATAGAAACAAAATTCAGTCAGCCTAGCCCGAGGGGCCAGCAATTTCATGTTTTTGGGAATAAATTTCACAATTCTGCTACTCAAATTTATAACAAAAATTGTAAAAGTTTGGCAATTAGATGCTAATTCGTTAAGTAAAATAGCTCTTTAATCAGGCAAGAAATGAATGAATAAATAAAGAGTAAGGCTTAAAACAAAGAACACTAGCTTGTCACCTGCATTAGCAAACAAATTTGGAAACCAGATTAAGGTTTTATCATACATTACTGTTAAATCGTGGGAATTCTTAATAAAAAAAATTGAACTCTATAGCAGCCAATTTTTTGATTAATGCGTAAAATTGTAAATATTCATGCATATGCTTGAATTTCATTTAATAATTTTTTTTCTATAAAAACGTCCACACACTGAAAATGACACCTTTACATATTAAAAAAAAACAGATTGGTTGATAACAGTCTGGACAGATTGGTTGGTAACCAATGACAGGGCTGCCCACAGTGGTGGAGGGGAGAGGCGGGGGGGGGGGGTTAATGCGAGGAGTGACTGCTATTTCCCATTTCAGGGGCAACACAAGGCCAATAGCAAAAGCCAGTAAGAAAAAACATAATGTCAATGTCTTCATGCTACAAATACGCCTGTTCTCCCCCAAATTGTACCATCCTTGCCCCCTCCACTCCCCCCAAAAAAAATTTTCGTTCAGTCATTCAGCATCACAACCAAGAAGAATGGAGTATGATATCATGTTTCCCTTTCTTTAAGTTTCTTCTTCATTTTACGCTTTGTGTTATCCCTGCCCCAAGACACCCTATAGTATCTTGCTGTGAAACTGACAACTTAGGGAGAAATTAGGCATTTTTTATGGGTGGGTTGGGGGGATGTCCAATAGAGGTGGTTACCATTGACCTTTGCAATTCAAAATGTACGCAGTATCCTGAACAGTATCACAGAAAGGAGGTAGGTAATCCTCTTATTTTGTTTTTCACACATGGCATCAAAGAAATTTGCTCACCGATAAAGCATGTGGCTGTGGTTTATTTCTTTTAACTTCGACAGTCACTCTACGGATTTTCTGTTTCTTTTCATTACTCGCATGTTCCATTATCCGTTGTAGAAAAAAAAGCTGTAGGTTTATGAGAAAAAGACTGTCAGCAAGTGCACAAGCTTTCCAGCTGCAAATCTACCCACACAGCTGATTACTAAAAATAATTTAGAGCTAGTTTTGGCAGTAAACGTTACTATAAAAAAACCAACAGCATTTAGATTGAGTTTGTTGAATCGGCTTGAATTTGATGTGGCTGGGTATATTTTCACATAAGAGGAGAAAAGTTGGTTTCAAAACTAGTTCAAGTGAAAAAAATAACAGTTGGCTTTTTTTTCGTACAAATCTGGGTCAAACTTGGGCATATAAACATGCCGAATTGTAATGGTGTGATTGTTCAAGCTATAACAAAAAAAAGGGGGGGGGGCAGTCAACAAAAAAAAATGCTGATTCGATAACTATCGCGCCGACAGCAGTAGCACACAACGAGAATTATGTGGGTTTACGCAAGGCAGCATAAGAATAGAAGATTTTACAAAGTACTACTCATTTGGTTTGGTTTGGGCAAGGGTACAACACTTTTCCCCCTTATTATCAACTTCTGACTTGCACATCTTTATTTTTCTTTCCAAGGGACGCCAATGGTAAGGGAAGGAATTTGAAGAGCAACCCTTCATAGCATTTTTATTTTTGGTGGGGGAGGGTTTTTTTTTATCAACAAGGTAACGTTTTATTATTCGGGGTGAAGAATTATTTTTTTTTGGTGGGGATCGGGATTCTAAATAGCAAAAGTGTAAATAGTCATTGGGCACACGTGACAGTTCAGTTCAGTCCTATTGATAAATCCCAAATGTTGGGGAAGAGTTAGGTTCGAAATAATAATTACGCACGGTACCGATCTGATGACATGTTCGTCAACCGTCTTATTGTTGGGTGGGTGATAATTAGTTTACCTGTGGCCCGTCACAATACTTGGGCTGGAATTCAACAAACTGATTATGCAATGGCTACTCGTCATTACACACGTGTTTTGCGTATCACAACAAACGTAGATAGGAACAAACTCCCATTTATTATTAGAATTTCACGAAGCTAATTACCAGGTCTACTTTGGAATAATTAACAGATTTTTGTCGGTTACATTTTAAAAAACGTGCGTTTGGTACTGCGTTAATGTCTGCAGTCCTCCAATAATTAGTATCATTAGTTCTATGTGTCCTTCGATATCGAACAGTTTCGCTTTCAGATGGACGCGTGTGCGCATTTGCCAGCTTCTTTCTGTTTTCGACTTCCGGAAGTTAGTACCGCTCATTGATGGATCGTGGCGCAAAATAGTTCTAAAAACGGCCTATGCATAGCAGCGGCGGAGCTAGTATCGGAGTAAATGCACGCGCTCGCCGTTAGTACTGAGCGCGAGCGAAGAGTCAGACTTTTGTTGTTGTCTGGTTTTATTTACTTTTGGATTCGGTGCAGTTTAAAAAGACGTTTCCTCTAGTGGTTTTGGATTTTCTAAGCAATCGGAGAGACTTCAGTCCGGCATAGTCGACGTACAAGTAAAGTTGAAATTTAACGCCGCGGTTCCAGCTAAAACGACGTGCCACGCGCTGTTGATCGGTGATAGAAAAATGAGTTTGAAATTGGATAAAGGCAAAGTCGAAGTGATTTATTAAAAAAAGGGAAATGGCGAAACAAAAACCGAATACAAGTAAAATTGGAAAAAAACGGCGCGGGGTGAAAAGAAAAAAGATCGCGAAACGAGGTGGGTTTTTACCATTGTTGGCATTGCTGGGACCCATCTTAGCCGGTGTAGGTGGTCTAGGCGGAGGTGCCGCCGGTATCGCCGCCGCAGTCAAAAAGAGCCAGAACGATGTTAAGGTAATGGAAGAAATGGTGAGACATAACAAGAAGATGGAGGGTTCGGGGTTGAAACATAAAAAGAAAAAAAAGCGAATCGTGGCATAGGGCTCTTTCTAAGGCCAGTGAAGGTCTGATCAATTTTACTAAACCGTTAACGAATCTCGATTTAAACAGATTAGTCAAAGTTTTGAAAATTCCTAAATACAGAGGTACCTTTAGCAAGGATCGTCTGCGGTTAAAACCTAAACCTCGCGGGGAATGCGGCATCGTTAATCTCGAAAATTTTCACGATGGAAACGGAAGTCATTGGGTGGCTTTCTCGACAGTTACTGACATACCCTGTTATTTCGACAGTTTCGGCAACCTCGAACCACCGACATCCATTTCGGAGTATTTGGGTCCCGTTAAATACAATTATGACAGGGTGCAAAATTTTAATCAAACATTGTGCCATCATTTCTGTTTATTTTTTCTAAGTTTCTTGTGAAGGGATATGATTAAAAAAGATATTTTAAGACGGTTAGCTCTTTAACTTGGTTATCCCCATTGTTCTTCATATGGATTAGTATATGCTCTCTTCTTTGACCATGGTATACAACGAGTCTTGGTTAGGTATATATCTGTCTGGTAATCTTTATCCTCCGTGCTTGCCGTATCAGCCATTATATAAATCGCGTTACCATCCCGCATGATTATCGGTATTTCCGTTATACTTAAAGATGATGGTTGGAGAGGTCTCTCGAAACCGAGATAAACTTGAAATCCTTTGTCTTGTGGGTATACTTTCCGACAAATCAAAAAAATTAGTTATTAAACACCGAATCTTTATATCTGGAGGGTCTGAACTAGGTATATAGTCTCCGCTACTTCTTATACTCATTCCCAGGATATACCAACCGGATGTTGATAAGTAGTATTGGCGAGGATAGTTATTGTAACACGTGAAAAAGTGACCTTTAGGGTAAGGACTAGTTCCGCGAAAAGTAACTATACAGTCGATACGTGGATTTATATATCTTTCCATCACAAAACCAACGTTGTCAAAATGATTCTTGGCTTCCTCCGCGTCTGGTGGGAGTTTTTTTTTCTACATTTAAAGTTACCATTCGACTACCGACGTAACCCTTAGTAGCCTCGTCATGTTCCGCGGTTGGAGGGAGCGTAAATTTGTTTCATCTATTTTTTGCATCGAGTACCTCATCCTAGTCCTCGTTCAATGCCGTTTGAAATTTATCTATTTCGTAGGCATGTCTAATAACCTCGAACAAATAGTCTCTATTAACAGCTTCCAAAGGGCTTTCGGGGCTCGCCAGGTTACTGATTCGTTTATTTTTTGCGTCGAATATGTCACGAGAGTCCATGATCAAGGCATTGTCAAGTTTGATTTCTAATTCGTTTATACCGAGAAGCTTTGCGTCGACGTATTCTTTATTTACGGCATCCTTAGATTGTGCGGGGGATGCAAGGTCCTTGGTTCGTTTATTTTTTGCATCGAGCAGTCCATCGGGACCTTCCTACAAAGCATAACTGAGCATAACTTCGTTTATGACGACAAGCTTCGCATCGGCGTATTCTTTATACGCCGCATCTTTAGATTGTGCGGGGGATGACAGATCCTAGATTCGTCCATCTTTTGCGTCGAGTTGACCATCGGCACTTTCCTCCAACGTAGTTTTTAAATTTTTTGCATCTGTTAACTGAGAATAAGTCACCGCATCTACGGGATCTATACCAACAGCTAGATTAGTTAAGCGATTCATTCGCATGTCCGATACAGTTTTTGAATCGGCATAATCCTTAGTCGCCGCATCCTTAGATTGCGAGGGAGTTTCGAGATCTTTAATACGTTTCTTTTCAGCGTTAAAATGTCCATCCGCATCTTTCTTCAATCCTACGTCGGCTTTAAATTTTTTTACTTCGTTTTCTAATTCGGTAAATTGGGAATAAATTACGACATCTTCGGGTTCTGTAGCAGCTCCGACTTTAGTCAGTCGCTTATTCTGCATGTCGTAATCATGGTTCAAATCTAATGTAAATCCTATACCCGGAACCCCTTTCACATCTCTTTGCATTCGTTTCAAAGACTGTCTAAATTTATTAACCGACATTTTGACGATTCTTTTTTTATATATAAACAAAAGGAATAAGAAATGTGTCATTCTACATGGTATGGAAATCTTTCGAGTCTGTTGCAATCAAATTCTCTAGAAGTTAAGACGGAAAATGCGACGAATTTTTAAAATGGAGTAAAGTATGTCTTATCTCCTTCGGTAGAATTCGATGATTTAAAAGGAATAGGTTCTCCCATTTTGAACAAAGATTCCAGGTGTAAGGGCTGGATTTCTCCGTCGACCCCGAATCTCAAACCGCGATGTAAAATCTTAAACGATACATCTGCGAAAAATTAGAAATTGAAACCGACGAGCAGAAACCCGTTTCTCTGATGATGTTTACTTACCCAAAATACTCGCACCCAGCTTCCACCTGCTCCCCATTTTGGCAATAGGCAGACGGTGAGTCGGATAAGCCACTATGTCTCAGAACGTGGGTGTACAACAACGTCCACAAAACTAATGGAAAACTTAACAAAATCGTTATACAAAAACCATGGTTTAACTTGTCCTTGTCGGAAGTTAGTGGTAGAATTAACTCCGTGTACATCAGCAACGACGCTCCCAGAACCGTAAAACTTTGGTGTAACGTAGATTACGGAGTCGTCGAATCTAATACATTCAACGAAAAGTTTTCGGACAAAGACTTTATAAGTTTGATTTCTGAATAAGAAAAAAACCAATGGATATTCAAAACTACGATTTCTTCGTGTCGATCAAGAAGCCCAAAAATCACCCATTTCTACCTTCAAACATCAGATGCCTGATTGTAGGACCGGAAAACTGCGGAAAGACGAACTTACTGTTTAATTTTATCTGTAACAAAGGATGGTTGGATTACGACAGATTATACGTGTACAGCAAAACTCTGTGTCAAGTGAAACACCGAGCTTTACAGTCTATATTTCCCAAAATTGAGGGAACCGTAGGGCGCAAGATCGCGAGTTTTCACGACTCTCAAAACAATTTATTCCTCCCGAGGAGTTGAACACCAAGTTTCGTAATCTCGTGGTTTTTGACGATGTTCTTTTAGACAAACAAAAAAACATAGAACGTTACTTTGCTCCAGGCCATCATTCTAACGCCGACATTCTTTATTGCAGTCAGTCTTACACCAGAATTCCCAAACAAGTGGTTAGAGATAACGCCAATTTATTAATCGTATTTCCCGTGGATGATTTAAACCTGAAACATTTATATGAAACTCATGTTGGTCCTGACATGGAATTTCCGGAGTTTAAAACGTTGTGTAGAACGTGTTGGGACGATCCGTACGGGTTTTTATCGATCGACAAAACGTTAAACGAGGGACGTTATAAACGTATGTTTTCGTTCAATGATAAAAACAAACGAAAGAAAAAAGATAACATGGAAAAGAAACGTGAAATAGTAAATCTCAAAAAACATTTACGGGAAAAATTTTTGAATCAATGTTTGGACGAATGAGATCAAGAAGAATCTTTACAAGAATTTTTTAAAACCTGTCGTTAGTACTTTGAAACCTACCATTGTTAATCCACCACCCGTAGCGAGTCCTGCGAAACCTATTGCCGGTTTTCCAACGAGAAAACGACTAAAACGTTTATGAATTATTACTCTCATAAAAAAACTTATAAATCTGAGGATGAAGATGATAAAGAGTGGGAAACCACGGTGAACGAGACGGAGAAGTCTGAATCGCCGAAACCTTCCGTCAAGCATTCAACTCCAATAGCGTGAGATATCAATTTTTCCGAATACTCCACTCCAGCTACGCGAACCGAATACGCATCTATCAGTACGGGTTTGAAAGTCACCCCCACACTTTCGGCAATACAAAACAGATGCGTGTCGACGCCTCCAGAACTTCCTAATTTCCCAACCCTCAGATCTTTGGATAGTCTGTTACCTGGCCAAGTTATAGGCCAAACGGCGAAATATTTTCTGATGAAATTTTTTCAAAATCCCAAAGAGACCGATCCTGTCTTCGGACTGCAATACAACATGAAACCTGGAGAAATGAGCATCGCTAATAAACCCGTAAATATATTCGAGAACGACATAGTGGTCGGTGGTAATCAGTACGTGGGAAGACGAGGACTTTGGAGTTTTCTGGTTTTTAAGGATTTGAAGGAGCCGTCGTATGCTCCCGAAGTCAAGGAGAGTTACGCTTCTCTTTAAAAAACATGCACGTTATCTACCAAAACAACGATCCGGGCACCCGAAAACCTAAATCGAATCGTAGTGCCAAGTACGTGTCGATAATCGGTCCTATATGGAAGGATATGAAAACGAAGAAAAAGGGAACTGGTATGGTAAAAAAAACCGGGAGCAGGGTGGATTACACGTATTACGACGATCCTTACGATCTGCTCGAAAGACTGAGGCTTTTGTACGGGTCAACCCAAGCGGGTCACGACGGTCACAAAAACGAAATGATAGAAATTTTATCGGAATTGGAACAACGAAGGTTCATCACCACTAGAGAAAAAAAGAACGCTTATCAGAATTAGGTTTACGATAAAAAAATTTTGTATAATAAAAAAAGAGGCCAAGATGAAGTAAACGATCCACACCTAACCGACCCGAACCTCCTACTATTATTACATCGAAAAATAACAGAAGCATGGAAGTCTACTTTTGCGAAGTGTGCGGAACGAAAAGAGCTTCCTTCATCAAGTCTGGGAAAGGAATCGTAAATAAAATCGTATACCATTTACCGGTAGAAGTACATTTACCCGGATATCAATATTGCGGACCAGTAACAAAACTAAACCAGAAATTAGCTACAGGGAATCCTGGAATAAATAAACTGGATGAGGCGTGTAAAGAACACGACATCACCTGCTCAGAAAGTTCAAATTTAAACGAGAGGCACGTCGCCGATGAAATTCTTATATCTAAAGCTCGAAAAGTACGTAAGGATCCTTCAACCTCTTGGAGAGAAAAATTAGCCGCTGCGATCATGGGGACGAAGCTCAAGTTTGGAATGGGAAGAAAAATAAAACGAAATGGATTAACTCGTAAACAAACTCCACAAACCGACGCGGAAACATTTTCCGAGGCGGAAAGTGATTGTGCGGAGTCTGAATGATCTATGGCAAGCGGACTTGGTGGAAATGATACCTTACTCTAATGTTAATAAAGGATTTAACTACCTACTGACTTGCATTAACGTCATGTCCAAGTTTTCTTGGGCCATTCCCCTTAAATCAAAGCCTTTAAAAAGATACTCGAAGGAACGACACCCCCTAAGAATTTACAAGTTGATTTAGGTAGTGAATTCTACAATAAAAAACGTTAAAGCACTCCTTAAGCGTCACAACATCAACCTGTACTCTACTGACTCTGAGAAGAAAGCGAGCGTTGTAGAACGTTTCAACAGAACGCTGAAAACTCGCATGTGGAAACAATTCACCAAGCAGGTGAACTACCAATGGATACACATTATTGATGAGTTAGTTTCACTGTACAATGACACAGTTCACTCCACAACTAAACTAAAACCGAGGGAAGTAACCAGACGTCACGAATCATCACTGAAAATTAAACCGAAACAATCGTTGTAAAACCAAAATTTGTTGTAGGAAACAAAGTCAGAATTTCTAAAGTTATGAAAATTTTTGATAAAGGTTATTTACAAAATTTTACTAACGAAGTTTTCACAACCCGTAAAGTTCAAAAAACCGAACCTGTTACTTATCTATTAAAAGACGAATAGAAAGGTCTGTACGAAAGAAAGGTACAGATGAGAAAATGCTCTACTACGTTAAGTGGAAGGGAAATGATTCAAAATTTAATAGCTTGACTGATAACATTAGCATTTTATCTTTTTAAATAGTTTCTACTTGATTTTTAGGTACAACAGATCATATTAGCAGTTCGTCTGAATATTAATTTTATTCTTTCAGCGGCGGCCGTTTTCACCAACCGAGATTTTCTCTGTTCGACAGTTTCTGTCGCAAGTTTTTTTACGAAACGGAGCGGCCATTTTCTACAACCTAGCTTTTCTCTGTTCGACAGTTTCCGTCGCATGTTTCTTACGAGCAGCCGCATCTCTTTTCGTCTTATTAGCCACTATTTTTTCTTGTTCGCTTCGTTTTGGTATTTCAGTGGTTGGTGATTCTTCCCCCTCATCTTTCTCCAGTGAAGCTTGCTCTTCAGCTTTTTCATCCTCCATCGGATCGATTATACCGTCTATAAAATCATGTGCTCTACCCGTTCTGTAGTGTCGTTCGTTTAAATTTGAGCTTTTTGAGTTGGCGATGTCGAGTTCTTTACACGCCACATCCAGTTTATTTATTCCAGGATCCCCTCTAGCTAATCTTTGATTTAGTTTTGTTCCTGGTCTGCAATATTGATATCCGGGTAAATGTACTTCTACCGGTAAATGGTCTACGATTTTATTTACGATTCCTTTCCCAGACTTGATGAAGGAAGCTCTTTTCGTTCCGCAAACTTCGCAAAAGTAGACTTCCATGCTTCTATTATTTTTTGATGTAATAATAGTAGGAGGTTCGAGCCGGTTAGGTGTGGGTCATTTACATTTCACGCAATACTTCATCTTAGCTATTTTTTTATTAAACAAATTTTTTTTATCGTAAACCTAAATTCTGAGAGGCGCTCTTTTTTTCTCGGGCGGTGATGACCCGTCGTTATTCCAATTCCGATAAAATTTCTATCATTTCGTTCCTGTGAGCGTCGTGACCCACTTGGGCTGACCCGTACAAAAGCCTCAGTTTTCGACCAGATCATTAGGATCGTCGTAGTGCCTGTAATCCACCCTGCTCCCGGTTATTTTCACCATACCAGTTCCCTTTTTCTTCGTTTTCATATCCTCCAAGATAGGACCGATTATCGACACGTACTTGGCACTACGATTCGACTTAGGTTTTCGAGTGCTTGGATCGTTGTTTTGGTAGATAGCGTGCATGTTTTTTAAAAGAGAAGCGTAACTCGCCTTGACTTCGTGAGCGTATGATGGCTCCTTCAAATCCTTAAAAACCAGCAAACTCCGAAGTCCTTGTCTTCCCGCGTACTGATTACCACCGACCACTATGTCATTCTCATTTATTTTTACGGGTTTATTAGGAATGCTCATTTCTCCAGTTTTCATGTCGTATTGTAGTCCAAAGACAGGATTGGTCTCTTTGGGATTTTGGAAAAATTTCATCAGGAAATATTTCGCCGTTTGGCCTATGACTTGGCCAGGTAACAGACTATCCAAAGATCTGAGAGTTGGAAATTTGGAAGTTCTGGAGGCGTCAACTCACGTTTGTTTTGTATTGCCGAAAGTGTGGGAGTGACTTTCAAATTTGTGCTGATAGATGCGTATTCGGTTCGTGTAGCTGGCGCGGGAGTCGAGTATTCGGAAAGATTGGGATCTCGCGCTATCGGAGTTGAATGCTCGACGGAAGGTTTCGGCGATTCAAACTTCTTCGTCGCGTTCACCGTGGTTTCCTACTCTTCATCATCTTCATCATCGGATTTATAAGTTTTTTTTTTTTATAGGAGTAATAATTCGTATACGTTTTAGTTGTTTTCTCAATGGAAAACCGTGAATCGGTTTCGCAGGACTCGCTACGGTTGGTGGATTAACAACGGTAGGTTTCAAAGTACTGACGACGGGTTTAAAAATTTCTTGTAAAGATTTTTCTTGATCTCGTTCGTCCAAACGTTGATTCAAAAATTTTTCCCGTAAACGTTTTTTTTTACTTTTACTATTTCACGTTTCTTTTCCATGTTATCTTTTTTCTTTCGTTTTTTTTTATCATCGAACGAAAACGTACGTTTATAACGTCCCTCATTTAACGTTTTGTCGATCGGTAAAAACCCGTACGGATCGTCCTAACATGTTCTACACAACGTTTTAAACTCCAGAAATTCCATGTCCGGAGCCACGTGAGTTTCCTATAAATGTTTCAGGTTTAAATCGTCCACAGAAAACACGATTAATAAATTGGCATTATCTCTAGCCACTTGTTTGGGAATTATGGTGTAAGACTGACTGCAGTAAACAATGTTGGCGTTAGAATGACGACCTTGAGCGAAGTTATGTTCTATTTTTTTTGTTTGTCTAAAAGAACATCGTCAAAAACCAAGAGATTACAAACCTTTGTGTCCAACTCCGCGGGAGGAATTAAATCGTTTTGAGAATCGTGAAAACTCGCAATCTCCTGCCCTACGGTTCCCTCAATTTCGGAAAATATAGACTGTAAAGCTCGGTATTTCGCTTGACACAAAGTTTTGATGTACACGTATAATCTGTCTTAATCCAACCATCCTTCATTACAGATAAAATTAAACAGTAAGTTCGTCTTTCCGCAGTTTGCCGGTCTTATAATCAGGCATCTGATGTTTGAAGGAAGAAATGGGTAATTTTTGGGTTTCTTGATCGGCACGAAAAAATCGTAATTTTGAATATCCATTGTTTTTTTGTTATTCAGAAATCAAACTCATAAAGTCTTTGTCCTAAAACTTATTCGTTGAATGTATTAGATTCCGTAATCTACGTTACACCAAAGTTTTACGGTTCTGGGAGCGTCGTTGCTGATGTACGCGGAGTTAATTCTACCACTAACTTCCGACAAGGACATACTTCCGCAAGGAGCCAAGTTAAACCACGGTTTTTGTATAACGATTTTGTTAAGTTTTCCATTAGTTTTGTGGACGTTGTTGTACACCCACGTTCTGAGACATAGTGGCTTATCCGACTCACCGTCTGCCTATTGCCAAAATGGGGAGCAGGTGGAAGCTGGGTGCGAGTATTTTGGGTAAGTAAACATCATCAGAGAAACGGGTTTCTGCTCGTCGGTTTCAATTTCTAATTTTTCGCAGATGTATCGTTTAAGATTTTACATCGCGGTTTGAGATTCGGGGGTCGACGGAGAAATCCATCCCTTACACCTGGAATCTTTGTTCAAAATGGGAGAACCTATTCCTTTTAAATCTTCGAATTCTACAGAAGGAGATAAGACCTACTTTACTCCATTTTTTAAATTCGTCGCATTTTCCGTCTTAACTTCTAGAGAATTTGATTGCAACAGACTCGAAAGATTTCCGTACCAGGTAGAATGAGACATTTCTTTTTCCCTTTGTTTATATATAAAAAAAGAATCGTCTAAATGCCGGTTAATAAATTTGGACAGTCTTTGAAACGAACGCAAAGAGATGTGAAAGGGGTTACGGGTATAGGATTTATATTAGACCTGAACCATGATTACGACATGCAGAATAAGTGACTGACTAAAGTCGGAGCTGCTACAGAACCCGAAGATGTCGTAATTTATTCCCAATTTACCAAATTAGAAAACGAAGTAAAAAAATTTAAAGCCGACGTAGGATTGAAGAAAGATGCGGATGGACATTTTAACGCTGAAAAGAAACGTATTAAAGATCTCTAAACTCCCTCGCAATCTAAGGATGCGGCGACTAAGGATTACGTCGATTTAAAAACTGTATCGGACATGCGAATGAATTGCTTAACTAATCTAGCTGCTGGTATAGATCCCGAAGATGCAGTGTCTTATTCTCAGTTGACAGATGTAAAAAATATAAAAACTACGTTGGAGGAAAGTGCCGATGGTCAACTCGACGCGAAAGATAGATGAATCAAGGATCTGGCATCCCCGCACAATATAAAGATGCAACGAATAAAGAATGCGTCGATGCAAAGCTTCTCGTTATAAACGAAGTGGAAACTAAACTCAGTTACGCTTCAAAGGAAGGTCCCGATGGACTGCTCGATGCAAAAAGTAAGCGAATCAAGGACCTTGCATCACCCACACAATCTAAGGATGCCACAAATAAAGAATACATCGACGCGAAGCTTCTCGGTATAAACGAATTAGAAACCAAACTTGACAATGCCTTGATCATAGACTCTCGCGATATATTCGACGCAAAAAATAAACGAATCAGTAACCTGGCGAGCCCTGAAAGCCCTTCGGAAGCCTTTAATAGAGACGATTTCTTCGAGGTTATTAGAGAAGCCTACGAAATAGACAAACTTCAAACGGCGTTGAACAAGGATGAGAATGGGGTTCTCGAGGCAAAAATAGACGAATCGAATTTACGCAACCTCCAACCGCGGAACACGACGTAGATACTAAGGGTTACGTCGACAGTCGAATGGTTTCTTGAAACTTAGAAAAAAAACTCCCACCAGATGCGGAGGAAGCCAAGAATAATTTTGAAAACGTCGGTTTTGTGATGGAAAGATATATAAATCCATGTATCGACTGTATAGTTACTTTTCGCGGAACTAGTCCTTACCCTAAAGGTCACTTTTTCATTTGTAACAATAACTATCCTTGCCAATACTACTTATCAACCTCCAGTTGGTATATCCTGGGAATGAGTATAAGACGTAGTGGAGACTATATACCTAGTTCAGACCCTCCAGATATAAATATACGGTGTTTAATAACTAAGTTTTTGGATTTGTCAGAAAGTGTACCCAAAGACAAAGGATTTCAAGTTTGTCTCGATCTTGAGAGACTTCTCCAACCATCAATTCTAAGTATAACGGAAATACCAATAATCATGCGCGATGGTCACGTGATTTATCTAATGGCTGATACGGCAAGCACGGAGAATAAAGATTACCAGATAGATATATACCTAACCAAGACTCGTTGTATACCATGGTCAAAGCACGGACAATATACCAATCCATACGAAGAACAATGGGGATAACCAAGTTAAAGAGCTAACCGTCTTAAAATATCTTTGTAAACATATCCCTTGCACGACAAAGTTAGAAAAAATAAACAGAAATGACCGCACAATGTTTGATTAAAATTTTGCACCCTGTCGTAATTGTATTTAACGGGACCCAAATACTACGAAATGGATGTCAGTGGTTCGTGGTTACCACTACTAATTATTTATTCGTTTTTGTGAAAGCAAGTAGTCTAGTAAATTAGCTTGTGCTGGAAAATTGAACGCAATTTGTTAGTAAAACGTGTTTTTAAAATCCTAAAACTGTTTAGCTGGTCGTTTTAACGATTGTTTAGTTAAAACTTGTGTAAATTGAATTTTTCAAAAAAAAAAGACTTCTTGGAGAAATTATGATTAGCTTTGTGCAGTTTGTTAAAATGCCTACGTTTGGGGCTCAAACTGATAGTCAAAATTTGGATGATTTGTTTCAAACTTTTGATCTAAAGCAGTATACATGGTCAACGTATATTATGCAATTTAAATGATCTTTAAAAGCTAAGAAAATTCACAACAATGACCGTTGCAATGTTTTGTTGGCAAGATCGGGCACCTAACGGGCAACCTTATGTTTCAAAAATTCGTAGGGATTATTAGCCCGTTAACTGTTGATACAATAACTTACGATCCTCTCTTTAAAGCAGTTGAGGAGGCAGTTGAGCCTGCCCCAGTTTAATTTCGGAACGGTTGACGTTTAACAAGTGCTCTCAAAACCTAATCAATCAATTGCTGAATATGTGGAGTGTAGACGCCCTCAAAAAGTTAACAAAACATTGTGGCTATGACCAAATTGTTGCTAGTAAGGTCAAAGAGGAAATGATTCGGGATCGAATTGTAGGTGGGGTGGTTAGCTCTATCTTACAACCAAAACTTATCAAGAAAACTCTGGATTTACTAGCTACTGTTGAGTTGGCACTATCATTGGAAGCTGCTGACCTCAACCAAACCTAATTGTAAGCTTATTCCAGTAAAGTTAACTTTGTTACTCATTCTATACCTAAGAGTAAAAAACAGTTTGCAAAATCTGTTCTTCCAACTTGAAAAACCTAGTGTGTTTTTGTAGTGGCTTCAAGGGCCATGGCCGAAGCTGGTGTAAGTTTTGAGACTACAATTGTGATAGATGCCATGAAAAGTTTCACCTTAAAGCATTGTGTAAAAAACCCAAACAGTTTAACCATAAAAGTTCATCTGTGAGTAAGCAAGCAAATCCCAAAAGTAGTAATTAGAAACATTGTTATGGTTACAAACAAAATAAAGCTCATTATCTTGAGCAAAGTAAGGCTTTTACTGTTACTCGAAGGTTGAGAGTTCCGGTGATTGTGTAGACTCTATAGAGTCAGATGACTACTTGGAGGCCAACATTCCGAGCATTATTGGGGATAAGGTGGAGAAGTGGAATGTCTTGTGCCGCATCAATGGTGTAGAGTTGATGCTTGAGGCTGATTGTGGTTGCGATGCAACAATTTTACCTCTTAGCTGATGTACTAAACATCTACAGGATTGTAAATTATTGCAAACTGAAATTTATGTTCGTAACTTTAAAAGAGTTTAAGGCTGCTCGACGTGACGGCTCTGGAATCCTAGACAGTAGTAATGCATACACGTTATCATCTAGAATCACACTTTGTGCCACCACTCAAACAACTGCAGCAAAATTATATTTCAATCATGAAATTAAATCGAAACTGGATCTGTTATTTCCAGATCCCATATCAGTTGCAAAACGTCAGCAACTGAAACAAATTCAGAGTAATCATCACCGTACATTAGTCAAATATGTAAAAAACTCCTATCTGGGTATATGAATTTCAGTAAAACTTCTGATAAATTTTGGCTGCCTGGCATAATAGCTAAAGTCCTATCGCATCAAATTTATTCTGTACTTACTGGCGATAACATGGAAATCCATAAGCATCTTGATCATATAATATTGCGAGAGTGTGTAAACGCAGAAGACGCTAATATTCCATCTCAAATTTTGTTGCTAAAACCATCATTTCAGTGCTGAATAAAAATTGCGATAATGAGCTAGAATGTGTTCAATCCAAAAAGCGTTATTCTTTGAGCAGTCAGCAGTCAGAACACGGAAGTCACGAATTTAATCAACCAAATGCAAATTCGAAACACAGGTCGATTGGTCATTCTAGATCAGCTGTTCAATTACCTAGAAAATCACTAATCAAGGCAATAACATCCGAACCTTCAGGTCGAGTTCAATCACCTAAATCGGGTGGTATCAGAAAGAAGCGTTTATTCCCTAATGACGTCTCTCAAGTGGTCTCACCTAACGACGCGGTAGCTTCCGCAAGTGCCTTGTTTTGTGATACCACCATCCCGTTACGGGAAATTAGAGAAGCAGTAGGCAAAGGGCCTCCTGTACTTATCATGCAGTCCCTGCCGGAAGGAAATACACTACCCACTGTAACACGCAGGAAACGGAAGGCTATAACATCTCCTGTCCATGAATCCGAAGTTCTGCAGCCTACAGTAGTCCTGGGCCGTTCCAAACGCGTAAGGAAAGCACCCGACAAATTGAATTTGTAGCCCAAATCAATCAAAACAAAAGTTGTCACTTCATGAGCAAAGCTGTTTCTTCGTTGTAGCAGTTAACGTTAACCATCAGTCCAATTGAGGGCTGGATTTTAATCGTGTGAGAGGTTTGCAACACATGTTATTCAATCGTTCTTTGTATTGGAAATTGGTCTGATCATTTAATCTGAGCCGTGATGGCAAAAATGTGTTCGGAAATGTTATGTGTGGCAAAAATTGATTCCAGTTACGTTTTTAAGTATTACTTGGGCCAAGAGTGTCACCTAGCGTACTAGGGGGCACTAATCCAGAAGCATGTTGATGAAAGCAAAGACATCTTTAAAAGCTGATGGATCAACCAATATGGATCCAACTAATAATTCTGGACTTCAACTTCAAAAAAGTTAATATTCAACTCCCGGATGTCAAAAGTCGTATACTACAAGATTTCGTCACAAGTCATAAAGAAGTCAAGAGTCCTTTCCGTAGAAAATTTATATGGGATCATTAAAAGTCAACACATTTTATAGGCTTTTTCAATTATTTTTGCAATTCTTGTTTTAAGCTTTCATAAATGCATGAATTTATTTTCTTTGAAAGCGTATTTGCAATAAAATAAATAAAATATGATTTCTTAAAGTTACAGCGCATTAAACAACAAACTAGAAATATGTGACCTACAAGTAAAAAATGTTGTTTTTCCAGGTAAACAATAAATTTTTCTTTTTTTTTATTCACTGGATGTACTCTCATGTCGTCACTTGTGGCATGTGCTAACTAACCCTAGCTGTTAACCTTTCCCATTGTAGCTAGGTATATTAACCCACATACCTTCCATAGACTAGAGTATATTACCATAATATACTGACACACCATACCGACATGTGACACAGATAACCACCTGACTGTAAAATGTTATAAGAAGCTTTGTTACTAAATATACATGTCCATAATTTGCTAGCCTACGATGTGTCATGTTGCAATCATTTAACCTTCGTTGAGCCCACGCATATGTCCAACAAACATACATCACAACAGTACTACTACTAAATTCAGACCATAAATAATCATAGAAAATGTTCAACCTTCCCTAAATTTGGTGGCCCCTCGTCTACGATTTTGGGTTTGAGTGGATCTGACAAGTAAATAAGACTTAGTATTGCAAAAATCTCTCTCACCTTCATCCATACCTTTACGCATACCTATTTTACATATGATTTTTTCCAAGAAGCAGACTATTGAAGAATGAATTTTAAAGATTTCATAATCGTTAACATGACATTTTGATGTGATAATTTCACAGTTAGGTTAATGAAACTTTAGGCCAGGAAACTTAATTTTACAGGTCAAATACTAGGAAACAGGCTTTGGGCCTATTGTAGGCGGAGCGAACGCCTTATTTATAATTTATATATTTATAACTTATTATTTATAATTTATTAATATTTATAATTTATTATAAATATTAATAAATACTTATAATATTAATATTAATAAATATAAATAGTTATTTATAATTTATTAATATTGTATTAATAGGCTATCGTTTGCTCCATCATTTAGTGTCTGTTTAGCTTCTTTCCACATCTGACACTAAATTAATACAGATGCAGACCTATTTACGTTGCCTTTTGGATTTATATGTCAGACCGAGTTCTCTTCCAAAGGTCGTGGGTTCGATACCCCGCTCAGGCAGTCTGTCATATAAGTCCAAGAGGCAACGTAAATAGGTGTGCTTCTGTATTAATTTGACTCGAGCCTTCGGCTTTCAGTCCTGTGTTCCGACACTAAAGATGTGAGCCATCGCCGCTGATAAAAAGATAACGGCACGTTTGTGATGGCTGGTTGGGCTGGTACCGCTAATAATTCTGACATTAAAGACCGGATAGCCAAAGGCTGTTAAAGCCAAAGGATGTTAGTTCTGACATTGTTTACAACAATAATTACTGCCGCGCAAAGTGCCTTCCCTAGATTACAAAATGTTAATATTAAAGCATTTAACTGTAAGCCAAACAATCATTTGAGCGATAGTTTTTAACAATAATTAAAAAATTCAGCAGGTTGGTAATGCTGCCGCTGGTTATACACTAGTCTTCACAACGCCACCAACGAAAATATTGATGCGCACACCTCTATCACGCATGGCGAGAGCGATTTTGAAACCACATTATAATCCATCAGTAACGATCACACTATTGTAGGTCAAAAAGTGTTAGCTCTTAGACCTACTTTAGCCTTTAGGCCTAATTTGTAGCTTTTAGGCCTAATATTTAGTCATCATTTTTATTTCGTAAGTAGCAGCTGCGTTTGAGATTAAGCCTATTCATTAATGCACCACGGTTCGAGTCCACACGTAACCGTGGCAACGAAGAATATTTAAACTATTAGATGCAGACATGTTGTTTCGTGCTGTGTTTAAATACGTCGTCCGATGTATAGTTCGTTTTTTATGTATAGCTTCGCCGTGATAGACGATTTCGGTTTCATATTCGGGATTCCCATCGCTAGTGTAAACACCAATTTCGTTGCCATGCTGAAGGTTATCCCTCCAAGCATTCGTTTTTTCAAATGATGCTAAGGTGTATCGTACCGGAATCCTTTTGTTTTTTATGTTTGCGTTTCTTCCTGAAGTGGTTGAATGCAAGGGCCAAATGTTATTATGTCATTGAATTAGGTCGAAAAATGTTATCAGCTAGAAAGAAGAAACGAAAATTTAATTTTCCGTGTTTTTTTAAGTTCACTTGACTACCACCAGGAAGGTGTATGCGTCGTCGGAATTCCTTAACTATTCACGATTTCCAATTTACAATTCGAAAATTTGTTATTTCTCCCGTAATAATTGTTCGATTTACGTCAAATTTTGGCTCAGCAATACTGTTTGGGGTATCAAGCGTTGTACCAAATTTCATTCCACTCCGATCTTTCGTTTGGGCTCCACCCAGACTAAAAATGTGCAACCAACGGACCAACCAACCAACCAACCAACCAACATTTTGCAATTTGGTGTCCGTTATAGGCTACGCTTCGCTCGCTCCGCAAAAAATCCAAGCCAAAGTTAAGTTTGCATTGATATCTGCTGTTGTGTATAACGCTTTCAGTTAACCAGGATTAACAATTTGGGTGGTACTTACCTTATTAATTGCGTAGGAACACTTATCTTTAGGAATAGGCATTTGAGGCCGTTCTGATTTAAAGGAATTTGGTAATGCCCATCCGGATATGTTAAATATAGTCACATCAGTGTTTTTTTTTTTTAAGCTCATTTTTCGTGTTGAAACGTTACGATGTAATAACCTTGGTAGCATGACTTGCTTGTGATGGAGAAGTGATGTTAACAGCAGCGTTTCATTACGCAAGGTGACCAATGGATGGCCGGCCGTGAAATGGTTTTGAGATGTGAATCTTTTCTTCGAAAAAAGTACTTCATACGATGGTAGATTACGTTTTATTTTATTTACTGGTGCATTACTGAACGAGATCAGTTCGCCAAGGATAAAGGCAACAAAAATGCTGATAACTTCCATAATCTGAAAAAAATATGTCTCACATTAGTCTATTAAAGCCACTACACTATGTAGAAAATGGACTACTTGAAAAATTAGCAACACAAGTGAATATTTGTCAATATTTGTTGACAATTTGTCAACAACCTTTATTGAAACATCGAAATCTATAATGCATTTTTATTGTAATTTGAACTGGTCGCAACAGCGCAAGATAAATATTGGAGTTGCTCTGCTGGATTTTTCTTTACCTTTTATTCTGCATTAATCAAATTTCAGTGCAGTTCAGTTTTTACAGTTGCTACGGAGTTCATTTATTCTGTAAATCTATTAGCTTCGTACACACTTTTGTCATTTGAAAGCCATTACCATTTCTTGTTGGTTAAGACTACTTGCTTGCTGTCCATTTCCATCACAACTGCAATTAGCAAGAATTCAGGCCAACTAATTAGGCAATAACATTAACAGATGGTATTAAGGTGTATCGTACCGGAATCCTTTTGTTTTTTATGTTTGCATTTCTTCCTGTAGTGGTTGAATGCAAGAGCCAATTGTTATTATTTCATTGAATTACGTCGAAAAAGGTTATCAGCTAGAAAGAAGAAACGAAAATTTAATTTTCTGTGTTTTTTTAAGTTCACTTGACTACCACCAGGAAGGTGTATGCGTCGTCGGAATTCCTTAATTATTTACGATTCCAAATTTACAATGGTGAGTGTTAGAAATAAATTCGAAAATTTGTTATTTCTCCCGTAATAATTGTTCGATTTACGTCAAACTTCGGCTCAGCAATAATGTTTGGGGTACCAAGCGTTGTACCAAATTTCATTCCAATCCGATCTTTCGTTTGGGCTCCACCCAGACTAAAAATGTGCAACCAACGGACCAACGGACCAACCAACCAACCAACCAACCAACATTTTGCAATTTGGTGTCCGTTCAAAAGGTTAAAAAGCTTGGCCGGAATGCTTAAGAAGGTTTGTTTTGGACAGAATTAAAATATTTTTGCTCCAAACTGCATCCTTAATGAAATCAATTTTCTATTTTAATATTTTCCACTAGCTCAAACATAAAGATGTTACATTTGAAACCAACAATGGGTGGTGCAATGTATACATCAACCGTTGTTCAGGTGGATACTTTACCTTCTTCTGGTAGTTATAGTAGTAGCCCATGATGTTAAACTGACCTAAACTATTAGCATCAAATATTCCAATTTTTTACTGCTTTCTCTTTTAGCTGATTAGCTGATAGCTTTAGCAAAATACACAACCAACATAGAAAAAATGCACTCACTTTGAATGATGCAGTCTATCATTAAATTTGCAACTCGAATTCCAGTGAAGTTCATCCCTGATTCGTATGGGTTAGTAGCTTTGCTTATGCCACTGGTACAATCTCTTTAGTCTCGAGATCAGACCGGAACTGAATTGACTATTGCCACATGACACGTTATTGGGCTTTTCTTCAATGCCACTTTATGAAGTGAGAATTGTTTGTTGAGCAAGGAAAGCAACGAATGTTGGCAAAATAGTTATGTTAAAGTTTAGTTCGTAAGAAGCACATCTGTATGATTACAGTTTTCATTTTTTAATATACTAGCGGAGTCGCTCGCTTCGCTCTCTCATTCCACGTCGTCTCGCTGCGCTCGAGAAGACTTCTTGCTGCAACACTTATTATACAGACAGACCTAACACAGAAAAAACAATCAAGCAAATTATAAGAGTATAGTATACGATATCCGTTATCTCGGAAGAAGGAAGATTTCGTTCTTGCATGTTCTAATAATTTTTTTTCTCCTGTTGTGTTTGCAGCCTAATAATTGTACAGTTTATATCTGTCATGAAGAGTCTTGCCGAAACTACGGTTCTTCCTTCGCCTATGAATTTTGCCGAGTATTTATAAATTCTACCAGCAGTGAAACCGTATTTAAATCGTGTTGTGCAAGCGGCGTTACACGTCATCACTCCTTCTTTCTGGATGCTTCCACTACACATCGTGGGTATAAAACGCCGCATGCAGCCAACTCAAGTCACCATTTCCTTGCGAGGGGCCGGCCATTTCCTTTCGATCTTGCATGTTCTAATAATTTTTTTCTCCTGTTGTGTTTGCAGGTAAATATACCCTTTTCTATTTTTTGTAAGTTGTATTGCTTAGCCGCCCCCGCAAGGAAAGTGTATTTTGACTGTATTCATTTTGTTGTGACCATGACATCCAAACGTAACACTCGATTAACAAGTGAGCAGGACAGTGACGGAACGGAGTTAATCTTGAAAAAGTTAAGTGAATTTGAATCTCGTTTCGTTGCACTGGATAAAAAAATTGATGATAAATTCGATGTTTTTGGGGGATAAATTGGAAAAAAGGTTTGAGGAGGTAGAACAACGTGTTAGTGATATTGAAGACTGGCAAAATAATGTTGATGCAACTCTTTCCAATTTGCATGATAAGTTTGATAAGCTAAATGTTTGTTTTCAAAACCAGGCCGCAAAAGTAAATGAACTTGAAAATCGTGCTAGACGATGTAATTTAGTGTTTGGTAATCTTGAGGAAGACCACGTTAAAAGAGAAACAATGGAGGTAACTGAAAGGAAGGTAATGTCTTTCTTTTCTGATAAATTTTGTCTGTCGCCTAAACTTGTACGTTGCCATCGAATTGGAAGGTATGATGCAAATAGGAGCAGGGTTACAATTATGCTTTTTGATTCGTGGAAAGAAAAACAAGAAATTCTGGCGAAGGCCAAACTATTGAAGGGTACAAATTACTGGATTGCCGAAGATTTTTCTGTTACGACACGTGACGTAAGTAAAGAGCTTTTAAGGTTGGCGAAACTTTCTTTTCCTAACAAGAAATATTTTTTAGTGGTCGATAAAATCCGAATTGAGGGGAAATTGTATGAGTTAACCGAAGATAAAAACAAACTAAGGATCTTCAATGGCTAAAAAAATACGTTACTTAATAATTGTTCAGTTTTTTCGGCGTATTATCAAAATGTAGATCGTCTGAGAACAAAGTTGGTTGACTTTTCGCAGAATGTTTTAGTTGACGATTTTGATTTTGTTTGTTTAAGCGAGACTAACTTAACTTCTGAAATATCTTCGACTGAACTGTTTGAAAAAAATTATTGTGTTTACAGGAAGGACCGTATCTTAACGTTTCTACTAAATTTAGTGGTGGTGGTGTATTATGTGCAGTAAAAAAATACTATTCCATCTTATCAATGTCTTAATTTTAGTCTCGATATTGAATTTATTTGGGTTGTGTGCCAAACTGGTTCAATAAGAATGCATCTTTGTACATTGTATTTGCCGCCAAGTTCTAAACTTGCCGATTATGATTGTGTTTCAACTCTTTTCGACAACATTAATTTTTGTTCCAATCTAAGGGGCAATGATATTGCTGTTATTCTAGGAGATTTTAATTTGCCGACCCATTCAGGGTCCAGAAAGATAAATTTATGTTTCCCCTCAATTGGACTGGTGGAGCTGCAGATACATTATTAATTAACGCTGCAACAAATGCCTTAACGCAATTTAATTCTATTTGCAATACTAATTCTAAACTGTAGGACCTAATATTTTCCAACTATGATTTTTTAAGCGTGCAACATTCCGGCGATCCCTTAGTTTGCGAGGATCGTCACCATCCTGCATTAAATTTTGAACCGTGTTTACCAAATAATTTTAAAACACTGCCTGTGAATAATGAAACATACTTTAACTTCAATTCAACAAATTACGAGGATTTAAAATTGTTGCTAACCCGTACTCCATGGGACTTGCTGGATTCGTGCGATAGTGTGAATGAAATGGTCTCTCTCTTCTATGATTTATTATATGCGGCAATAAGTGAAACAACAAAAAAATTGAATAGGCACAAAAGTTTTAAATATCCAATTTCGTATTCCAAGGATTTAAAGAAAACTTATTCAGAAAAAATTTCGTAGCCACATAACATATAAAAAATGTCCGTCTAAAGAAAATTATAATATATTTTCGGCTCTTAGAAAACGGTGTAAAAATTTGATAAAAACGGACTTCAATAATTATGTCAAACAAATTCAAGAAAACATCCAGGATTCTGGTAATGTTAAAATTTTTTGGTCTTTTGTGAATCGCACCTCCAAAAACCATGGTTTTCCATCTGCAATGAAGTACAAAAATTCTACATCAAGTTGTCCTTCTGATATTGCAAACATGTTCGCGGAATATTTTAAATCTGTTTATACTTCCATTTCTGACGAGACTGACGAGGATAACAACATCCCAGATTACCGCTCTGTACCACTAATTTCTATTTCTCGAGACAACATTATCTGTGCAATACTGCAAACTAAAAAAAAATAAGGCCTGCGGTTATGATAGGATTCCTGCCTCTTTAATAATCAACTGCTGTAATGAACTTTCAGTCCCACTTCACAAAATCTTTAGCAGGTCTCTCGCCATTGGAGTACTTCCTTGTCTTTGGAAGCGAACACTAATTACACCCATTTTTAAAACAGGTAATAAATTAGATATTTCTAACTATAGACCAATAGCACTTTTAAGCATTTTGGCAAAATTTTCGAGTCTATTGTGGTGCAAAAAATTGTCCCCTTCATATCTCCATTTATTTCCCCAACTCAACACGGTTTTTTCCCCCGCAGGTCTACTGTTACAAATTTAACAGTTTTTAGTAACGATTTGACGAATGCCGTTGAAAACTATACGCAGATGGATGTGCTATATACAGACTTTTATAAGGCCTTCGACTCCGTTAGTCATAATATTTTAATTTAAAAAATACGTAGTTTCGGCGTTTTTGGCCCCTTATGAACCTGGTTTTCGTCATACTTAACGGACAGACTGCAAGAAGTTGTAATTAACGGATTTCCTTCTAACTTGTTTACTGCATCTTCAGGTGTGCCACAAGGATCCCATTTAGGACCTTTATTATTTCTTATTTTTATTAACGATTTACCATTTGCAATTAAATTCTCATTGTGCCTTCTTTTCGCTGATGATGTAAAATTGTACCGTTTAATTGCTAATGAATTTGATAAACAGTTATTTCAAAAAGACATTGACGTTCTATGCTCATGGTGTAAGAAAAATCGTTTAAAATTAAATATTCCAAAATGTCATATTATTTCGTTTAGTTTAGGCAGATCACCAATGTTGTTTAATTATTATTTAAATGATAATTTAGTAAATCGTTCTTATCTTATAAAAGATTTTGGTATTTATTTTGATTGTAAGTTTGGTTTTAAGCAACACATGTTATACATTGTTCGCAAAGCTTCTAAAAATTTAGGCTTTATTAAACGCACTTGCTCTAAATTTACTTCAAAAGAATGCTTAACTATGCTTTATTTTTCAATTGTTAGATCGGTGCTTGAGTATGGCAGTGTGGTGTGGAATAATTTGTCTTCTATTCCAAAACTTGAAGTTTTACAAAAACGTTTCATCAAGTTGCTATTCTACCAGCAAAAAACTCATTTTTTCAGTTTAAATTATTCAGCGTTACTCCGATCCTTACATATTGTTGAATTAGCTACCAGATGAAAAAATGCTGATATGATTTTTCTTCATAAACTAGTCCACTCCACAATAGACTGTCCTGCTCTTGCATCTATTTTAAATTTTCGAATCCCTCCTGTTCCAACGCGTCAAACTTTAACCTTTAGTATACCGAGATTTCGAACAGAACTGCGAAGGAATTCCCCTTGCGTACATCTTCCTTTCACTTACAATCATAATTTTCAAAATTGTGACATTTTTATGAGTCAAGAGGTCAAGTCCTTGCTTCAAACCATCCACTCTTAGCTGCATACTATTTGCTTGTATTTTTTGTTGTTTTATTACAAGTAATATTTTTTTTGTTTTTTTGTTGTTCTATAACTTTGTTTGTTCATTTGATTATTTTGCCTGATACCCTGCTGTTAATTTCAAATTTATATGTCCTTTCGTTCATTCTGTAATTGGGATTTTCATCCTGTTGAATGAAATAAATCAAGTATCAAGTATCAAGGTCAATATTATTTTTTTACGTCCAAGGAGTCAAGGAAAAAGATCAAGCAATTTATTAGAAAAGCCCTGTTTCTGATGAAAAAAACTGATTTTCGTTCGCTTCGCTCACTCAATCAGTGCAAACATTTCCACAGAAACTTGACTGAATCAATGTAACCACCAAGAACCACACATCATTTGTAATTTGTGTTAGTATACACTTTATAATTATGGGTTTTCTTGTTTCACTTATTTTAAGAATATTGTTCTTTACGTCCAGCTCAGTACAGATTTTTCAATGGGCGTCTTTTCACCTCACTTTCTGATGATCCCTCACTTGGAGAAAAATCTGCAGAACGTCAGATGTAACCTCCTACGTAGGTGAGAGATGAAAGTTGAAAGAGCAAAGTGAGCCACACATTCAAAAGGTTTACTATACGTAGAAATTGCTCGCTTTGCTCGTTCAATCCACACACCTCTGTGGTACAGAAACACGAATGTTTGACAGCGTTTTAAAACCAAATCAATTGTGTTGATTTTCAAGTGTGACGTAAAAAAAGGGGTTATATGATTGAAGTTTCATTTACGTGTTAAAATGTACACGGATAAAAATGTGTAGTTTTTAATTGAAATAATCAAATGTACAATTGAGAAATTGGATCTGTTTAAGTGCTGTTGTGCTTTACGTAATGTATATGATTGGTAAAGGACAACAGCACTTAAACAGATGCAATTTTCTGAATTGTACATTTGATTATTTCAATAAAAAATGACCAATTTTTATCCGTGTACATTTTAACACGTAAAATGAAACTTCAATCATATAACCCCTTTTTTTACGTCAAACTTTACGTTTTGTTTGTAATCCGTGTACACCTTTGGGCATAAAAAATGATCGCACTGTATTGAGGTTCAAGTAGCCCGACAACAATGCAAACTTTTTCATTGTTGTAAATAAGAACATAAGTCACTGAAGGTGGAAGGAATTCTCCATTGTTGACGTCAAAGAGTGGCATTGTTGAATGGTATTGTCTAAAGCCCCCGTATAACGAAAACGATCATTTTTTATGCCCAAAGGTGTACCTTTTTTACGGCTATCGTGTCGCGCTTAAAGGTTAATGCATGCAGTCGAGTGTTGCATGCACGAAGAATGGATCTGGAGTTTGCTGAGTGGCATTGTTCCCTAAATACAATGGTTAAAACAATGTAAAACAATCAAAATGATCGTTTAGGGTCCCGTAACTCCGGAATGGATCGACCAATTGAAAAAGTGGTCCCTGTAAGGTTGAAGCCCAGGGAAATTTCTAGCTCAGATCATGTTTCAGATTTTAGGTATGTGCTGTAGTTTTTTTCTGAAACCGCGTCAGCCAGGAACAAGAACAAGAAAAACAACAAGAAGAAGTGAACAGTTTTCAAATTTGCGTGTGGCTTCCTACGTTTACTCCTGCACGGAATAGCATAAAAGTTGGTGTAAAGTTTGGAAAAGTTGCTATCTACTATCTGGCCAAGTTTGGTCGAAATATATTGAATAGAAACGGAGAAATTAATAGTTTTAGTTTTGCTGGAGAGAGGACTTCAATCATAGCCGTGTAGGATAAGCATTATTTGAAGTGATGTGACCACTTATTTCAAAATGGTAGCCATTACAGCTCAATAGACAGATACCAAATAATTTTTCGATTGAAGAAAATCTGACAATAATAGGCATACTATCAAAATAGCCACCTAATTTTAAGAAACACCCATTATAGCCTAATATCGATGGCAGTAATTTCTCCATTTTAATTCATTTCACTTATGTCTTCATAGTTATACATATCTAGGAAATTGTATAATAATAATCAGCATTTTAAAATAATCGTCTAGTTTTAACATAGCACCCACCACATATTAGTAGTGACGATGAATGCCATATTTGTTGTTGTAGGAGATTCCATTTGATTTATCTGCGTTCTAAATTTGACGGAAATAAGACTGCGATAAAACAATTTATAAAATGGGCTAGATTTCAGGACGGCAGCCATTACAGATTATTAGCGACAATGGCACATTTGCTGTTTCATTTGGGACTAATTTTCGTCGACGTTCTAATTTTGAAGCAATGATAATAAGCATAATTTAAAAACTACCAAAGAATTTTAAGATGCTGACATTTTCATATTAATAGTAATGATGGCTCATTCATTGTTCCTCTTGGTAGAACTACAACCTCTACTTTCTAGATTTATAAAATGCATAATTTCAAAAAGGCCTATTCATTCCACGATTGTGTCGACTACAGATTATTTGGTATCGGCTCTATTGTCAGCTCTATAAATGTGAAGAAACTCGGATGATAATAAACATAATTTCAAAATAGCAACTATATTTCAAGAGGGCAACGATTAAAGGTTAATGATAAAGATAGCACATTCATTGTATCAACTTGTTTCAACTATTACGTCTATGTTGTAAATTTGACAGAAATCAGACTGTAAACAGAATAATCTCAAAATGGCTGCCTAACTTCAAAATACCTAATCGTTAACCGACCATTATCGTTAACAACAACCACAGTGCATTCATTAATTTATAATAATAATAATAATATCTAATTTGTCACATGAATGCAACAGGACGTGGAAGGATCATGGAGGATCACTGACCCCAACCCGCCTAAGCTACACGAGTGTAATTACACTCAATGGTTTGCAGTTGCATAGCATGGATTTAGATACAGAGAGTGACGGCGCCATCAATGCACCCCTCGGAAGTGAGTTCCAAACGTTCACCACACGCACTGAAAAAAATTTTCTGCAGTCACGAGTGAACTTCGGTGCCACCAGTTTCAGCGGGTGACCCCTGGTCATACTGTCCGAGCGGAGAGAAAAAACGAATATAGTTCACGTTGTACTGGTCATGTAACAACAAGTAGGACAGCACCAGGTCACGTTTCTGCCTGCGTAGTTCAAGGGAATCCACTTTCAGGACCTTCAATCTTTCAGAATAGCTCAACCTTGATAGACCAGGTATTCTTTCAATGTATGAAGGCTGCACCGACTCTACCAGATCAATATCCCTAATGAGATTCGGGGACCAGACCGGAGACGCGTACTCCAACAAAAGCCCAGAAGGTCAAAAATAGAGTCCTCCGATCTCAAGACGGTGAAACATCGCCTCACTATGCTGCCCGCTGGCGTGCAGTTTTCACAATGCTTCTGCAGTGGGCCGACCACTTCAGGTTGCTAACAAATCAAACCCCCAAGATCTTTGATGCATGAGAAGTGTTCCAGTTTGTAACCTGCGATTTCATAATCCAAACGCTCGTTTGCAGAGCCAATATGGAACAGGTTACATTTAGTTTTAGCCTGCCCAAGTTGCCAAGTGGAAGACCAACACGATAATGCACCTAAGGAAATCGATAACATTTCATGATCACGTGAATCAATCACAGAATGGTACAGCTTGACATCATCTGCAAACTTTGGTATATCGATCTCGTATCCTGGATCTTGCAAGTCAGAGATTTAAATGGAAAACAATAAAGGGCCGATTACCGATCCGTGTGGCACCCCACTAAATAATTTTACAGGTTTTGAAGGCATACTGGCGGTTCGTGGCGGCCAGTTTCGTTAAAATCACCGGCCTAACCTTAATATTTTGTCACGTTCAGATTAAATACCAATGTTCAAATTCAAATTGGGGCAAGGTGCAGGGATAAAGAAAAACTAAAGGTTAAAGGATTAGTACATGTCCGTCATTTATGCAGAGAAAGATGCATCAATAACGTTTTCATGATAGTCTCCATCAAAGCAGCTAGTAACCTTGGTAGCCTTTCTCTGGTCGAATGACATCACTACTTTCAAAGGCCGACCTTTTTTGGCCACACAGCAAAAAAAAACGGAGGCCGCTCCATTATGTCAAGAGTGGGAATGACGACGGCCCTAGTAGGTTTGGAAGGCTCTCCATTGATTAAAACGGATTGGAAGCGATCCGATATAGTTGCGAATCCAGCTTAAAACAGAACCACCAATGCCAAACTGGGACAACTTAAAAACCAATTTTTTTTATGTGATACAGAGTCGAATGCCTTAGCGAATACAATTTGTATTACATCAGTAGGTACCCCCACATCAAGTTTTTCAGTCCAATCATCGAGAAAATTTAAAAGTTAAAGGGGAGTTGATCTGCCAGCCCTAATTCCAAATTGGTTGCAGTCAGTGAGATTTTGAGTTTTTAAATATAAAGAAAGTTGGTCGCGAATAATGCAAATAAAGACCTGCAAGGAACACATGGTGAAGGAGATTGGCCTATAGTTTTACTGGTTCAGTCGCATTTCCCTTCTTATAAATGGGGACAACCGAGGCTATTTTCCAGCATGAATGAAGCTTGCCCGAAGAGAGAGAAGTCCTGAAAATCCTGAAAAGCTGTTTGCGTAATTACATGGCAAACTCGCGGTAGAAAGCAGCAGATAGTCCATTTGGACCAAGGGCTTTGCTGTTCTTAAACGACAATAGCACTTTGCCCACAATGCTAGCATTGAAATCAATCGACCTTCACCAAGTTACTAGTTTGCAGAACCCCCTCTTGGTAAAGTGGTGGGATGTCCCTGGTTGACTGAGCCTGTCTTTAAAGCTGCCGGAACAGTGCCAAATATTTCCTTCCGAGATAATTTTAACCTCCCTATCAATTTCCAATGTCCGTAGTTCGCGTGATAATAAGTTACTGCAAGTTGAATAAGCAACCTTCACGAGAGAACAACCTAATTTTTTGAACCTACACCAAATTCTCCATTACTTAAAGAGGGTGGTCTAAAAGTCTGGTCACACACAAATAACTGCTGATATAATGGTCCTACGCTAATGCTGAAGACATATTTGTAATGTAAATCAGACACGGGGAAGTGAATGAAGATATTTTCAATGACCTTGAAAACAGCGTTCAAGGTCATCGGCATTCTATTTTCTAAATGGCGCAAAAACAGCACAAAAGTGAATTACAACGTTGTACGCGACCGTCAGACATGACAAACTGCGAAAACAGATTGAAGAGCGGATTGCAATAGTTATGTGGAAAAAAATAGCAACAAAGTCTTCCCTGAACATTTTAACTGCCATGCATGCCAAGCTTCACCAGCTTAAAAATAGAATGCTGATGACCTTGAATAATGTTTTCAAGGTCATTGAAAATATCTTCATTGGCTTCCCCATATCTGAGTTACATTACAAATATGTCTTCAGATTTGAAGTAGGGCCATTATATTGGCAGTTATTGGCGTGTGACCAGATTATTAGACCACCATGTAGAATAAGTTGGATATATGTTTGGGGTGCTGAATTTTCCTAGCTCCCTTGACTGATTTATTTGAAGAAGAAGTTTCGATTTTAAACAATCTACATAATTAAAATCATATCATGTGCATGCGTGCGTCCGTGTTTGTACCTCTACTCCTCCGGAACCAAAGCACCTACAAAGATGGGAGTAGGACCAAAGGAAAGATAATTAAATTTCGCTTTTAATGGGCTTATTTTCATTGCTGTAACTTAGATTCCCACTGTTCCTATCTACTATCT
>JAHWFP010142901.1:41763-62220 GCA_023313725.1 Lithobius niger | reverse complement strand
AAAAAAAAAGCTGACCAGTGTATGGACATACTCTCAAGTAGGGTTGTCCAGAGTAAAAAAGGATAAAACATATACACGACTCAGACACAGCATCGACAACGTCTCAACAGCTCCAAGTGGGGACATATGGGAATTAAAACAATTTAAATGAAGGTATCAAAGTTTAATATTGTCCAGAAAATCTTAGAACGAAGGTAAACCCTTTATTAAAGTGCAGGCTAGCCGAAAATTAAAATCTAATGTTTTCATGCCTAGTTCGTGGTTCTGTGTGTCACCCAGGTGTTTTCTCAAACCTGTTCAGCAATTTACTCGACATAAACTATTTCAAACCACTTACCTACACCTGGTGAAATAACAACGTGGCAGAGACTCAATATGTTGACATCCTGTGTTTTGCAATCCTTGTCTTTGCAAAAATCAGTAATCTGGATGCTTAAATATTTTCCAACAACAGGAGAATCACATTGAAATGTTGCGTATTTTCCATTAGTAGGTGCAAATACTAAGGATAGTAGCCCCGGTGCTTGTGTGCATATTGTATTGGAACTTATATTTGCACCAATTGGAGTTCCTTGTACGCCCTTTGGCCCAACTCGTATTTCCACGTCATGAAGCTCATCTACATGGAAACAATTAATAGACAAAGTTATACATACGTACTAGAAAAATGTTTAATTACCGTAAATTATTTAAATAGCAAGCAATACTGTTATCCACACGTACATACACAGTGCATTGGACGTGCATCTTGTTTGTGATATCCCATCAAGAAATGTCCTCGAGCGAAGCAAGACGCCACCGAATGAGCTAGAGTCAGCTAGCGATTCGGATACTAGTATATTATTTCATTTCATGCATTCTCATTTCCACCTTACACCGGATGTTCTGTATTTGAAGCAATCGAACATCGAAGCAAAAACTGCAAGCGAAGCACGACGCTAGTGAACAATTCCAACATGGAAGCATGCAGACGAACTCACTGCTGCACGCCTTAAGAGTACCTGGATAGCTGTGCCACCATGTGTGCGGTTTTCCATAGAAATTGTGTCGAGCAGTTTCATAGCAGCAACACGAAGGGTTCTGAGGCTACACAGCACCACACCAAAAGGAGCCGAAAAAAGTGCGCCATTGTGTAGGTTATTGGTCTCGGGTGGCAGCTTCCGCTTCGGTCATAAAGTCGAACTACAGTGCCAGCTACAGGTCTCACTCGGCATCTCAAAACCCCACCTTGAAACAATTCAAAACTGCCAATTTTTCAGTCTTTATCATTAATAATAATACTCATAATAATAATACTCAGCTATGTTCAATTCAACATCAATTTATACCATGAATCATTATGAGCCTCTTTCTGGATCACGATGCTCATGTCATTTGACAAACACGGCCATTTACCAACCACGACTATGCCAAAACGGGGCGAGGGATAATCGTCTAACTGGAAAATCGCATAATTGGAAGAACGTATAACGGAAAACAGTATAACGGAAAGTCGTCTAACAGGAAATTCGTATAATGGAAACCGTCTAACTGGAAATTCGTGTAATGGATTATCGTCTAACTGGAAATTCGTATAATGGATTATCGTCTAATGTCCGTGCCTCGCTCGCGCTGCCGCGCTCGCTGCGGCTATACATATAACATCAGAAACCGCAGTTAGACGTTGATCCAGTTAGACGTTTATCCATTATACGATTATCCATTATACGATATTTCGTTTAGATGATTTTCCATTATACGATATTCCGTTTAGATGCTTTTCCAGATTTTTTTTAGGCAGATTTTAGACAATTATCCCATTAGACGATTTTCCAGTTAGACGTTCGTCCGACGCCCCTGCCAAAACTGGTCGACAAGGACAACTATGCGTTCATTTCTATCTTTAATTTTAATACTAGCTGAAGGTAGCATTTCAGGCCTTTCATATAACTCCTACTTTTTACCAAATTCTTCTAAATCTTTCCCCATTTAGCTGATTTATTCAGTGTCTTGTTCATGGTGATTTAGTCCAATTGGACTAAGTGCTGGCAATTGGAAGGTGACCTTAAACCTAGACAAACCTGATTTTAATTAAAACCTGAGTAAATCCCGAGTGTTGGTACGAATTTATGTAGATATAACTTCCAAGATATGCTAACCAGGATGTTTCAGTTTCTGGTTGACACAAATGATTGAAGCTACTCATTATTTCAAATCGTGTGAAATTTGCGGTAATAGTGTTTTTTTTTTTAATGGTATAATTATTTTGTGCATTCCTTACACTACAAAAAATCTTTAGTATGATACATTATAGCAAATGGATTTATGTTGTTTATGTAGTGCTTGACCGCTAGCATTATACAGTGGGCCCCGTATTGCCGCTGCTAAAAATTGGCCTGCGCCACCCAACAAAAATACCATCTCTATCCGAATATATCTGAGGAACAAATATCATTTTTGAACTCGTGCTTTTCATGCAACAGTTAGCTCCCTTGTCACGAAATTTCGATCAAATCAGAGCAAAATTGTGAACGTTCATAAATCAGACAAAGTCAGACAGACCGACTCGCACTGTCCCATACTCATACGTAATCAAGAATACTGACTGCTGTAAAACATTTTTAAAAATCAAAATAAATTATTCCAACGTGGTTTACTAACGAGGTTAAAAAATAATTCAAGCCAGAATTATATAGAGCAGTAACACGTTATTCACTGCGGACTTCTTATCTGGAGCTAGTCATTGAGGTGGCTGCAAGGCACACTGGCTACACACGGAAGTAAAAGTATTATCGAAGTTTGTCAAACCAGTGCTGTGACAGCGGATTTCTTTGGCCTAATAAACGTCTTTTGGTCCAATCCCTTATACTTCGAAACATGTCGTTTTACGTTTGTAAATTGGAAAAAAAAAGTATTCCACTTTCAACGCTTTCAACAGCTACCAACAAATCCAAAAATTTTATCATTTTTAGGTGCAAGAAATCCGCTCACACAGACCTGGCTTGACAAATTGAGTTGATGTTTTTTTACCTGCACGTTTATCCAGTGTACTCAGTGACTGGTTCAAGGTCAAAGTCCAAACAGAACAAAACGTTATTGTCACTGCTGTATAGCGAAAACTGGAGAACTTGAAATCCAACACTTTCTAGCTAAAATCGTGTATCTTAATCTGAATACATGGATTGTGGAATACTCAACATTTCCGACCAAACTTTTGCTTGTAGAGTCCGTAGTGTACGGTTTTCCATATTTGTTTTCCATTTATTTTTACGAAACGGCTGCACATAGTATATCGCAGAGTGCATTAGGACCCGCCATTGGCCAGTCTGACAACGGGATCAATGGCTTTGTCACAAGTACGACATATCGCTATGAAATAGTTCCCTGGCTGATGAAATTCGGGGGAAGACAGCTTACGAATCCTAACCTAACATCATATCACAGCAACAACAACAATATACACAACATAAGAAAAACCAGGATCCAATTATTTTGTGGTTGAAGGGTTAAGACTTAGAAAATGTTTCACTCCTGACGGTGACGAAAAAACCACAATGGCATCTAATGGTACATGATTTAATTTTCGACAAAATAATAAAATTTTTTGTCTTGATCACCTAAACAGACATAACACGGATGAGAACAATGAAACAGATACGTTAAAAGGCCCTAAGCTCCAAAATACTTACAATACATAATTAAAAACACTTTAAAAACCCACGGCTGGCTGGGCACATCACCCACGAACCGCCATGTTGGATGTTGACAAATTGGCCACTGATCTCATTGAATGTTTGCTGGTAAATCTTTATAGAATTCATGCCATTTTTCCATATTACTAAAATTCCCAATTGTGTTCATAACCCTTTTCTGATTTACTGTGATAGTGTATGCTTCTAACTGGATCCGAATTTTATCTATTGGTTCACGATAAACAACTGTAGTGCCACTGACATCTACAATGTGGTTTGTATTTTCTGAATGTTTAGTTACTGCGTATGATGTGTTGTGTTTTGCTATTGCACCAGCATGATCTAATTTTCTCACTCCTAATGCTCTGGCGCATTGCCCTACAAAAATGTATGGGCATTGGTGACATTTTATGCAATACACAACGCTTTTGAGGGAGTCAATTTTCTGGTTTAAAATTGAATCTGCTAAATTCAGGCACGTGGGTATGAAATGTTCTCTGTTGCCGAGGCTCTCTGATTCGGGTTCACCACCAATTTCACTGAGGGGGGGAGGTCTAATGATGCTTGCTATAGTATCGATTGGTCTAGAGACCACCCTGACTCCGTGTTGGCCAAATATTCTTTGGGAATATTGAAATAAACCTGGTATGTAAGGCAATAATGTCCAGTTGAGAGGTGGGGGTGGAGCTTAGGGTCTTTTAACGTATCTGTTTCATTGTTCTCATCCGTGTTATATCTGTTTAGGTGATTAAGACAAAAAATTTTATTATTTTGTCGAAAATTAAATCATGTACCATTAGATGCCATTGTGGTTTTTTCGTCACCGTCAGGAGTGAAACATTTTCTAAGAAAAACCACCACATGTAGGCAAGAATAATATTATGTTGGACATGTATGTGCGCGAAGCATACGGTCTTTTTAATTCTGAACTAGATACTCTAATCGTGATGCCGATTTATTTAATCAGTTTGTACTCGTTATATTACCCACGGGAGTAGAGTTGGGATTTGCAACTAAAGTGCGAAGTAAGTTCCATCTCCCTACACAAACATGCCGACCGTGATGTCATTCTTGTGGTCACGTTCAACAGCAACAGTGAGAGAAAAGCAGAGCTGTATGCGTACAATTTATGATAAATAACTACAAGATTCAGCTTTAATATATGGAGGCAATTACTGTGGGTACCTTAGTCGATGTCGAGAAAATACATTTTTTTTTAAACATGGCGGACGGCTGCATGGTAGAAAATAAAAAAAAATTTCTTCTTCGAACATGACGTCATTTATAACCTACCTCTGATTCGCGAATCTCTAAGTTTGGTTTTGTACAAAAGAAACCCCGGAGGAAACCCAAACACCCTTCGCAATTTCTAAACCTTTATTAGGAGATATCAGGATTAAACATGCATACGAACCTTTGAAGTAACGTACTTAACTGCATACAATCGTTTTTACGTTCTGAAGCGATCTTCTGCAGTAGAAAATAGACGACGTAGTTGGGGTATTCCTTCGGTTAAAATAAAACAGTCTTTCAATATGGCGATTTCGCCCATGAGAGTATGCGCAAACGGCCCTCGTGTGGAACTATGGGAAAAAACTCGATTCATACCAAAGCCACCTCCAGTAAAGGTCGGATCAGGTCAGACCAAAAAAGGCGACTAAAATCAACCATTGACATACGAGCAAGCGCAAGTTTGCTAGGTGCTGCCATCTCTACCCCCAAGCTGCGAAATTTTAAATTAATCGACGAGGGTTCCAAATTTCGCCAACCGATGACGCCACTTTGCAAACTTGTCGCGTCAGTATTTGTGTCGCTTTCTAGCAGAGCATTGTGGAAGGCAAAGCTGATACGGCCTTTCTTTGTTGTAGGTGGCTGTGTTCAGACGTAGCATTAAGTGAAAGCATGGCTGAGAAAGACTATTCCAAATCCCAAATCTACTCTGGTATTACCGCACAAAGCAAACGATGTATCGTCCTTTGTTGGTTACCTACGAACTTCTTTGTTGCGATTTGATCGGACTTACCTACAATATTAAAGCCATTTGTAACAGAAGTATATAAAGAATTGTGTACGAACGAGGAGTGTTGGAAAAGTATGAATATGTGGTCCCATGATATAACGGGAACAGCACCCACCTCGTTTCGGTGAATTTTTGCACTATAAAATACATCCACGTTACAAGGAGTTATTAGCAGGCTTTATATTTGTGTGAAGGCAGTTCAGTTAGCCACCCAGTTGACATATAGACTCGTGTGACGCTGGTCTGAGACTATACAATGACAGAATTTTTATTTTTATTTTCTGGATGCGATTCAGAAGATCGAGGTGCTCACGTGACCCTTCAACTGCTATGATACACTGACTCAGTCGGACTTCGTTACTACTCGTTCCTATATACCTTATATACTTCTGGTTACAATAAATTTGTCCAACAGTGTTAGATTATTATTGGATAACCTTACCATTATTAGCTACGTAGATTTTTACAGTGTCCAACACTAATTCTTCTTCTAGTATGAAAAGCCACCACGGTTTCACATCATCCTCCCCATCTAAACGGGAATACATAATTACGTCAGAGAAATGTTATACAGCGGCATAAGTTATGTTATGAAGCAAAGCCGAAAAGTGCACAAACATAAGTACTTTTTTTTTACGTTTCGGCTCATATCAGAGCCTTTATCAAGACTAGCAATAAAAACAATTACAAACAACACAAGACAGCCATGATTCAAATTGCAAGTAAAATGTCCATCATCTTAAAGCAGAACTTGCTGTGACGTGTTAAAAAAGGAAAGAACTGTAAACAATTTTTTTTTTAATTAAAACTAGAAGGGACTTCGATGTGTGCTTGTGGCTGGCATCAAACGAAATGGTTATTATGAGCTGAATCTAATACTTAAGGGTTTACTGAGGCACCCCTGTTCGGAATTTGTCAACTTGAAATTTGTTTAATAATTCGATGTAATCTTTGAACCTATTGGCGTTGGGTTGAATGCGGTTGGGCACCTGGGGAGAATGAACTGAAATACACAATGTTTCAAGATTAGGAAGGGTACCGTAATTAGGCATTTGGAATAAAAAGTTGGTTCCAGAAATATCTGGTTCATGGGCTGTTTTGGTAAAGTGCTGAACAATTGAATAATTGGGACTGGAGGAGTTGAATAAGTTTTTGTTCACTTTGTCACATGTCAGTAGCTGTGCATGTTTGTTCTGTACGAATCAAAAATACATTTGATAAATTTGATAAATAGTATTTTTTCATTGCGGTTGGGCACTCTGAATTCATTTTGCAGCGTTTTGTACTGCTTGTTTCAAGTTGGGATTGTTTTTGCTTACAAGTCGGATGTCTTTTGTAAGCAGAAAGCTAAGTAAAGTTTCAGTTACCTCTTGAATGTATGGGGTGCTGAGGTATACTACATTGGAGGGGGGGGGGAACTGGTTGGGGTTTAGCTATGTTGGTGCACTTTCCAGCTTTTAATTTGTAACACTCTACAAGTGTTTTTTTAAGTTTAATTATCAACTACATAAGATCGTAAATATTTAGAAGATAGAAAGCTCATAGTCCAGTAAACTAAGGTGGACTTTCCGGGTTCATCTGCAATTCTCAAGGGTCGCTTATAAACTAATTCACTGTGTGGTAAATTACAAACTTTAGGAAGCATTCTAGAAACCAGTACTTTTGACATTCCATCTGTTTGGTGTGGCTTTACCATAGAATCTTGTGGATGTATTGGAATGTAATCTACATCCACCCAAAACCAAAACTGGTAGAAAAACCCGCCAAGTTTCCAAAAACGGTCGGCCTTTGAAGGTAGTGATATCATTCAACCAGGGAAAGGCCTCCAAGGTCAATCTTATTAGCCAAGTTAATCGCACCGAATAATAGTTCGAAAGTTAAATGAAAACTTGAAGAATGCTACTCGCTGTAGCGATCTTGAAGTTTTCATTTAACGTCCAAAGTATTATTGGGTGCGATTAACTTGGCTAATAGGATTGACCTTGGCTGCCTTTTCCTGGTTGAAAAAGGCCGACCGTTTTTTGGAAACTTGGCTGATTTTTCTACCAGTTTTGGTTTTGGGTGGATATCACAACTTTCATAGGACTGTGAACGTACATAAGGTTTCACCGTCTGTTTAAGATGCTTAAATCATTTTTTGCACACACTGGCTAACAATCGCTGATTTCATTCGCTTCACTCACTTAATCAGCGCATCCCCTTCAATTGTTTTTTTTTTATCCCTGCACCTTGCCCCTAATTTTTCAAGATTTCGTTCACATTTAGTCATACAGAAACCCCCGAAGGTCGCTGTGAACGCGAAGCATTTTATTTTTGGGTTATTAACAAAAGCCCCATTAACTCGTGGATGCTCGTATTGTTGCGTAACCATCATATAACGTGCATCCCTTTATTCTTACGCAATCCACGGCAACGTTAATGTTTTTTTTTCATTTTGTCGTTCGTTACAGTTCAGTTTTTAGTTCGGCCAGTCTTGATTGTTCAAGCCATTGTTGCTTAAATTCTTTGGTTGCAACTTGGAAAAGAAACGAAATTTAAATTCGGTGGTGGCGAATTTTAAAACCCTCCCACACATTTGTCCTGACCCCTACAACCCCCAAACCAACAAAAGAACCATGCTCAAATCACCATGCATCCGTGAGCAAAAGTTCAGGTACGTAGGCCTTCTCAATTTTGCGCTAGCCATGAGCAATGAGTCTATGGGATTTAACATGGGGCCAGCGTTAGCTAGTCAGTAACATAAAAACAACGTTATTGACGCATCTTTCTCTCTATGAATGGTGGACACTCAGCCTTTAAGTTTAATTTTTTTCTTTATCCCTGCACCTTCCCCTTACATTAAAATAGCAATATGAAAGATTTCTGTGGCATTGGCATTTATTCTCAACATGCCAAAATATGCGTTTAGTTACTTACAGTTAACAGACACATGTCTGCTAATAAGGCCGCCTTTTTATCATTAACTTAAAAGGGTTTAACGAGCGTTAACCACTCCTGTTCATCTGCCCGAAGCCCTAAGGCCCTAATTGATTAACTATCAATTTTTTAACAATCGGATGTCTACAATGGGATGATCTACTGTTACTTGGTGGAGACGCACTAGTGTGTGTCTAGATCTACATAATAAGGTTGAACTCTTAAGATAAGTAAATAAAAGTAAGTAACAATAATTTTAATCGCTTTTTATTCTTCGTGCACGTGTTATGTCATTGCTACGGTGCCTAACAATTTCGTCTAAATCGTTGACTGTTCATGGGGAAAATGAAAGTATCCGTATTTCACATAAACGGGTCAGTTTTAATTCAGACTAACGTAAGTTGGTAATTTCGAGAAGCCTCGAAATTGGCAGTTACAAACGATAGAATGGCTTATTTATTTGGCAGATGCGGGCCTTCTGAGTTAAATTGTTTCAAAGTAGACAGCAACAATCACTGCAGACCACGAGTCTTATCATTGCTACTTGCAAAGTGGTCGGCAACAATAAAAACAAACAACAACAAAAAATAATAATGAGACATTGTTATACCGGCGATTTACTTTCTATCTCTTCCAGAAAACAAAACTGTCAAAAGTTGCCATGCTAAAGGTTTCAACTTTGTTCTACAAAAGCGCATTTATATACTTCCCATAGAAATATTTAAATGTCAGTGCCTGGAGACCGAGTCCGGAAAAAGGGCAGGGGCTGCGTCGTGCCTGGCGTCCTGGATTAAGTGAACTAAGAGAAAATTTGATTGACGAAACTAAATTCGCTCAAACATGGACATACACATGACCGACGTAAACTCTACGATCCATCCAACACCAAAAGTGCGTACAACGGACTTTTGTTTCAGCGGGCAAGTTTTTAAAACGGTGCATCCAGTGATTCGAGTCACATGATGCGCTGATTGATTGAGCGAAGCGAACGAAAATCAGCGTTTGTTAGCCAGCGTGGCAAAAATGGGTAAAAGAAACTTAATTCGGTAAAACATGGACATACACATGACCGACGTAATTGTACGATCCATCCAACTCCAAAAGTGCGTATAACGGACCTTTGTTTCAGCGGGCCAATTTTTAAAACGGTGCATCCAGTGATTCGCGTTACAGGATGCGCTGATTGATTGAGCGAAGCGAACGAAAATCAGCGTTTGTTAGCCAGCGTGGCAAAAATGGATTGAAGAAACTTAATTCGGCAAAACATGGACATACACAAGACCCACGTAAACTGTACGATCCATCCAACACCAAAAGTGCGTACAACGGACGTTTGTATCAGCGGGCCAATTTTTAAAACGGTGCATTCAGTAATTTGAGTCACAGGATGCGCTGATTGATTGAGCGAAGCGAACGAAAATCAGCATTTGTTAGCCAGCGTGGCAAAAATGGAGTGAAGAAACTTAATTCGGTAAAACATGGGCATATACATGAGCAACCAAACCGAACCAGTATTGCAAACGGTGCATGGAAGACCAGCCGTGCGTAGCACGGGCTTCCTCTAGTATTTCATAAAGCTCATAGTAATAAACAAGACAAGTAATAAATTAATTATATTATAGAAATATTGTGACCTGATATAAGATGTACGTACTGTAGGTCAGGTTGCAAGCTGTAGATAACAAATATCTCTCTTAACAGGTTGGATTTTTGTTTGTGGGTAAATTTTTTTGTTTGGATAAAAAAAAGGAGAAAACAAGAGAATGTCTTATGTACCATCACCCTGTGTACAACATTGTATCTAAAAAGCCGTTTATTTATTGTTTTATTATTTGTTTATTATTTAACTCCTATAATATACAGGATACACTACTAAACGGGGACGGGGTGGGGATAAGGGGGAGGGGTTATCCAGGTGACAAAAGAATTCACCCAAAGTAAGTTGACCCTGTTGTTTAATTTCCACAATTTTAAGTGCCCTTCGAAGCTTTAGTACTGGAGAGCATTTAAAAACCTAAAAAAGCATAAAATACTTACCACTAAAACCAAACAATAAGAAAATATTCATACATAACTCAAAAGTTCACACCGTCCGTTGAAATGGATGTGTGATTGGAAGTATCTTAGCGCGTGAGATTTTATGGTATGGTGTTATTGTTAAACACTTTATGGCTGTTTTAGGTTTTTAAATATTCTTCAGTGATCAAGATTTTGAAATTTTAAATTTTGTATCTAAAACAGGATCAACTTGCCTGTCAGTACATCTTACGCTTGATTTTACCTCTTTTTGTTCGGCCCAAAAAAGCTCAGAAAAATTAATGTCGTAGCTACTAAACGACAAATGGTTACTAAGTACATATTTACTAACTTGTGGCCGAGCAAATTGGAGAGTACTCCAGGGTTGTTGCATCATCTTTGCCATCGACAGAATACTGATGATAAGTTGAAGAAGTCAGAATCAATCCCTGAGGCGAACCTAAATAGCTACTTATCTTCGTTTTCATTCCATAAGCAACATTCCAAAGGCCAACTGAAGAGGGAGGAAGAATACGAGAATAAATAATTATACAAAACCGATGTCATTTTTGTATACACACATTTTAAACCTATAGAAAGTAAAGGTTCCTGTAAAACATATGGAAACACTTCAGGCTTCTGTTGTTAAAAACACGAGCTTTGTGCTCTACCTCCAACAAACCATGCCAAAAGCATTTATTATCAACAAAAAAGTCAAGTGTGCCGTAAGTTAGGGTTATATGATTGCAGTTTCACTTTACTTGTTAAAATGTTGATGGATAAAAATTGATGATTTTTAAATTAAATAATCGAGGACTGTAATAGCGGTCCTTATGTAAGCCTCAGCATGAACTCCATGTTAAACATCATACTTTGAAATCCTGTGGATTCGGCCAGAATTGACATAGACCAACGAAATGCGGTATTTGAGGTCGTGTCGTAACTATTTCAGCGCACTTGAAATTTTAATGACGACAATCGAACCGTTCGGCATCCATAGTATGGCCGGCCATTCGTTGTTGTTGTTTTTGTTAAAAGAGTTGGTGGAATTCCTTGTCCTCACCTAGAGATCGAACCAATGAACCAATTTTCATAGCTAAAACGTAGGTATGGACATGACGTAGGGCCTTTTGACTGCTATTTTAACGTGACTTAAAAATTGTTGTTGTTGGGGGAAATTTTGCTTTCAGCTAGAGGTTGAACCAATGAACCGATTTTCATTTTTTTAAACTTAAACTGTAGGCATTAAAAAGCACCAGGCCTTTTGAACGCTATTTTAATGTGACTAAAATATTGTTGTTGTTGTTGTTATTCTTGTTGGGGAAATGTAAAATCGGATCGGATCGGATTTTGAGATTGTGTCATAAATTTTTCACGGCATTAAAAATGTTCGTCACAACAACCGAACCGTTTGAACTCTACAGCTTGGCCATTCCTTGTTGGTTTTGTTGTCGTTGTTGGTACTCTTTGTTCTCACTAGTACAGCTGTTAAGCAACAAAATCATGTACATCGAGCTAAAAGCATGAAATTAGGAACACAAGTCATTCTTAGCAGTATAGATAGAACTAGCTATGGAAACCCCTTGCGATACCCTCTTGCTCCACTTTGCCCTCACACACCCAGCCTTCGTGAGCCTGATGACCAACAAATTCTTTCTGATCGAGTTGAAAGCTTTGATTGTCGCACATAAGTCAGTCTTAGCAGTCACATCGAACCAGCCATGGAACCTCCATGAAATATCCCCAAGGCTTCCCCCTCCTCCCTCAAGCCTTTAACCTGTTCCCCTCTGTGAGGCTTGACCAACAATTTAATGCAGATCGAGCTAAAAGCATTAAATTTGGTACACAAGTTATTCACCAGTACGAATCGAACTAGATATTGACCCCCTCGAGATACTCTCCAAAGCCTCCCATCACCCCTTTGTGACACCTCACTGAGGCCTGACCAACCAATTCTTGCAACTAGTACTAAAACGATTCTTGTACTAGTATTAGCTACGAAACTCCACGAAATCCACCCAAGGCCACTCAGAGGGCCGCCTCGCATGCCAGCTCCATGATGCTAATACCTGACAAATTTCTGCTGATCATACAAAAAGATGCATTGCGGTACACAAGTCATTCTTGGCTGTAGGTTTCGAATCAGGAATGAATCCCTATGAATTACCACCAAGGTTTCCTCCACGTCCCCCTGTGCCCCCTCTCCTATCAAGCATAAATGACCAACAAATTCGTGCTGAACGGAGGCAACTAAAAACATGCATTACAGCAGTAGAAACCGAACGACATATGGAACCTCATGATATACCCCCAAGGCCCCCAGTGTCTCCCTTTGTTCCCTCCATGAGGCTGATGACCAACAAATTCAAGCTCGATTTGTACTGCAAAGTGTGACTTGTATAATAATTCATGTTTTAGCACGATCAACAAGAATTGTTGGGGGGGGGGGGGGAGGGGTTGGCCAATAACCTCATAGACGTGAATCTGGTGGGGGCGCAGAAAGGGGCCTTAGGGGCTTAGGGGGTATCTTGAGGGGATTCGTTAGATCACTCGATTTGTAAGCTAAGAATAACTTCTGCAACAAATTTCATGGATTTAAGCTCGATGTGCGTGACTAGCCCAAATTCTCGCTCGTAATAGCTGTACTACACCTGGAGGTCGAACCAGTGAATCGATGCTCAAGTTTTGTAGTTAAAATGTAGGTATGAAGAAGGCCTGAGGCATTGTGAACGTTATTTTAATGTGACTACAATATTCTTGTTGTTTGTTGTTCATCTTGTTGGGGAAAATTTGCTCTCACCTACAGATCAAAGGACGGAGCCGATTTTCAATTTTTATAGCTTAAAAATTAGCATTAAAAAGGCTAAGACTCTTATAACAATTATTTTATGGTAATTGCAATATTCGTTTTGTTGTTATTCTTGCTGGGACAAGAAAGAAATAACATATATTAGTATTAAAAAACTTAAGCGTATAAAATACGGATGCATGCCTTAAAAAACTTAAAGCTCTAAAGGAACAAATATAAGAAAAATACATGTGAGTCATCAGCGTAGCACTAATACGTGTAAAAGAAGAACCAGCTTGTTTTTTGAGACGCAGGAGGTTCTTTTACATGTATTAGTGAGACGCTGATCGGTTACATCTCTTTTTTTTTTTATATCTGTTCCTTTAGATAGAGCCTTAAGTTTTTTAAGGCTTACATTCGTATTTTATACGTTTAATCGTTTTTGTAATGCTAATCAAACGTAGAATTACCCTGGACCTAGTTTAACTTACTAGCCCCACTTGCTCCTCCTCCTCTTGGTAGCCAGGGAGCTGACGTCTAATTTTAGGTTAAATATAAAGAAATTAAGCAAAGATATCAATGATGAGAATCGCTCAGCCGCACATGAAAATGAAAGGCAGATCTGAACCCTCGAATTACACCATGAAAAAAATAAGCCAGATTGCCAGTCTTACATTTTTACTTACAATTAAAACAAACTAAAAGTCTTTCTATGCTACAATGTTACGTGGCTAAACAGTTGAAGCACCTTTTCTGTCGGCTTATCCCAGTGGTATCAAACCATTACAATTATCAGTCCAATCCATGGATCTATTTGCTGTTAATGTTTAAATACTAAATCAAAACCGAAAATAATCAGAATGCTAATAATCATATATTGCTGGCAAGAGAAACTGGTTTAAAAAAAATAAGCGAAGAGTTCACTACTAGGAAGTCACTACTGAATTAAAAGGGGTGCCGTGGCTGACGGCGGCAGCTGAGATGTTATCATCTCTGCAAATTTCTGTAATACATAGGAATTCTAGAAAACTGCTCATACTTTATTCCAAATGACTCTCAAGGAAATGGCGTCCAGAAAAGAAGGACTACGTTGTTTATACAAATTTGTTTAAATTTATTTTGAAAAGGTATCCACGCTCCACAATGCAGCCGCACATCCAAACAAACAAACATGCAATATCTCAAGTAAAGGACATTAATTACCATTTGTTGTAGCAGTGGTAAGTTCAGTTGTAGCTACAGCTACTGTTGATGGATTTGTGGAAAGAGTCATTGTTGTTTCTGACGGTTTGCTGGCAGTAACGACATCGTGTAAGACATCTTTCCCTTTAAAATATAACAGATATTTAATGATGTTGCAACCATGTTTCTTCTTACTTAAGCGACTAACAATTATCACAGTCAAAACATTCAACAAGTCGTGTGTCATGTAAGCTTAACTAATACTCGAAGAGCAATTTTAAACTGGCCTGCAAGCCATAGGACATTTTTTCAAGTTTTATTTTCCATTTTACTACATTCGATAAATTTCTACAAATAGAGACGTTTGTATCTTTAAATTATGCAAAATAAATGTGCCACCTCAATAGTGTTGCTTTCTCATAAAACAAATAATTAAGGACGTCCACATAATCTCCTTGAAATTTACTTACACTGCTCTTATTCGTCTGTTATTTGTTTTTTTTACGCCATTGCAAAATAAATGTGGTTTGGTTTACAGCCCATAGATTATTTTACTTCTTCCTTCAGCTAGAATGTGAATTCTACCAATATTTTTGTAATCACTCAGTTCCTTTCTGAACAATATATTTATTCGACCTATTCGACAAATTTGGCAACTCTTTGGACTACGAGTTGACACACGAAAATTACACATTGGCTCGTATTTACACAATCTCACATATCAGCATTCGTGCTCTGTGACACAATACGTTAAACAGTAATAATATTACATCGGCTAGTAATAGAAATTATCATATATTTTGTATTAGATTTTCATTTTGATTCCCTTCGTCACGTTTTGTTAGAATAGACATTTGCCAACTATTCGAAACTAAAAACATTGAGTGTAGTTCAAAAGTTAGGATCTTGGTATTAGGGCCTAAATGTACCAATGGTATAATTTTAGCTCAGCGATCGTTATGGATGTAAATTTTAAATACATCTATAATTCCCACGGCAAGGCTCAGTGTGTGCTGAGATTTTAAGTTCTGTGTTGTTAAGGTAAAACATTAATTTGTATTTTTGTAGCGCAGACATGCTTTATTATTTCCTAATTTCTACCGAAATATTTGGAGCATCAAAATTTCTTTCGAACTTTTGAACTTCGTTAAAAAATTTCACAAAACATGGAGCACATTGGAGCAAAATTACAAAAGTTGTCTTTCCGAACAAGCAAACACTGCAGCCCGAGAAACACATGGATGCAGATAAACAACTATGCAGACGCCAAATTTGTGGGAACACGTGACCACGTGACGTGAGGGTGTCTCCCGACTCTTTCCCCAACTTTCCCAGTTACTAAAACTCCCTTTTACTACTTAGGTGTAAATGTAATTTACCACTGTGCCCTGTGATTAATTCAGTTAGCGTTTCTTCACTTTATTGTGAGCGTCTTTAAACCGAAGCGTAAGGGTGTAGTCCTTAGCTGGTCACAGAGGTAATATAGGTGTACCTGTAGTTGTGTTGCAGTTATGGTTATAAATAAGGGGTGATAAGAGTATTTTTGTGTTTATCCCAGTGTTCCCCATGCTCCGTGTTCTCTTGTTTTCTGTTTACCAGGTGTTCCGGTTTAGGTTAAGATAGTATAAGTTAGGTTAGCATGGGCGCATAGGTATGTAGACCTTCACAGCTCAATAAACAAATCAATCAATCAATCATATGATTGATTGTTAACAAACACCGCTTTACTCCTTTGTAGTATTGTCTTCACTGTTAGCCCCTCTTTGTACTAACACTCCAACCTCGTTATTGCGTCTCCTTCCTCCTTTTCACTCTCCCTCCTTGTTATCGTGTATCCTTCCTCCTATTTTTTCCTTCCGACCCTAACAAGTCTTGACGACTGTAGCTGTTTTGCTGGAGGAATATTTACTAGGCCTAACCGCCATCTTGTGTAGGCCTAATTCTACATTGGGAATCCGAAGCCCTTTACCCTTCGTCAGCCCTATTAAGTCATGACAGCAACCTGCGTTAGACTACTGTCCACTCCTGTCAGTACACTTACTGTGTGACGTTCGTCAAGTAACGTTTTTATCTCGATCCATGAGTCAAGCAGAGGAGAGTGGAGACGCAAAAATAAGTAGAATTACCCAGGAGTAGAATAAAGACTTGTTCGGCCCGCAATCAAGAGTTGGTGTATTTTCAAGTAATATCATCACTACTTAACGCTTAGATCACGGACCTCTACTTTACTTTCAAGGCGTGTGGCCTCTCTACTTTCTTGCCCTCTTTCTGTCTACTGCCGGGATATCCACCCTCTGCTCCAGTACGCCCTTCTCTATTATTGGGGAGCTTTTACCAACTTTATTGATTCCAGCTAAGCAAGATGGCCGCACGCGATATGACAGGACGTATGTGGGACAGATTTCTACGGGGTTTGGCTCTCACGTCCGACAAAATTGATTAATATTATCTCGGTCTGGTTGCTGCCTTTTTCTACCAACAACATAAATACAAATAGTTCACGTATTTGGCATGAAATTTACAGATATTAAATAAAACCAACTATTATTCACTGACTGGGATGAAAAGTATTAGTTTGAACTGCACTAAGTAAATGAAGTCTGGTATTTTTTTTTCTACACTGTCATCCCTGAACCGTAATTATCAAATACTGACGTCCGTTTTCTGGTTGATTTTTGGTACAGTTTGTACTAAAGACAAACTTAACAACTTTGGGCTAAACTAACAATTTTCGTGTTTTGCCTAATTCTCTTAGATCGAAGCCTTAAGGATATAGGGGTTTGGATGCGCCACTGCTGGGAGGATATTTTTGTGCCGGAAATAATTCTTATGCAGGTGATAGGAGGGATAAGGTCTACTTAATATATTAAATAGTTTATTTTTTGTTTTATTATTAACTAGTTTTATTTTGTTGAACATACATGTTTAAGTAACAACTGTCAGCTCCATTAGGTCTCTTGCTCGTACAGGTTTGCTATAACTTCGTGGAAAAGTCAATAAAGTATTATAATATTAAATATATTATTATTATTATTATTATTATTATTATTATTATTATTATTATTATTATTATTGAAACATGAAACAAGAATCCATCCTACATTTTACCCAAATGGAATAACACGTACGGAAAAAGAAACAAGAAACGGTACATTCCAGAATATTTAACAAAAAAACAAAAAGAAATATGCTGAACTTTCGTAATATAAAGGAAGTGAAACTAAATCTAAGAGAAATGAGGACTTAAGAATCAATTACGTGTAAAAAATGATTATACAAGAAAAATACTAAATATCTGTAAATTAATACTATAAATAAAATATTGTAAATAAAGTATCATAAAAAAATATTGGTCGTTATTATAAATCCAAAGGTTAGAGAAAGGTGACTTATGAATTAGACTAATAGAGGCACAATACTAAATATTTATAAAAATGTTTGAAATGTTAGATTAACCATTATTTTTATGGTTTTTTTTTTATATAATAAGATGTAAAATAAGAAAAACTAACACAACTCATGGCGCAATGTTGAGTGAACGTCTGTTTAAAAGAAACGAATAGGATGTTTTTGAATTCTCACACAAACTGTTTTTAACAGCTTAGAAAAACTCAATTGTATATTGTAGTCGAATAAAATTATTATTATTACTATTATTATAAATTATGAATTCATAATAATAATAAACTGCCTCCCTAATAAACTTCCGAGGACCTAAAGAGACGCAAGCACATTCGACAAAGAGCAATTAAGAGCGATTTCGAAAGCATTTAAGACATGGTGTTTACTACATCATACAACGATGCATAATTTGAGGTTTTTAGGGGGGGGGAATGCATCTTTCTTTCTATGAATGGTGGACACGCATCGATTAACTTTTAGTTTTTCCTTATCCCTACACCTTGTCCTTACATTTATACAATTTGAAAGCTTTCGGCTGCATTGGGATTTATCCTGAACATAACAAAATACACTTGCTTACAGCTAGTCTGCTAGTGGGGCTGGATAATAAAGTTTTATTCGGGCCATAGCCTGAATAAAACCAAAAACGCATCCCTCCAAAATCCCGAAACTGCGAAAACTTCAGCACTCCAACTAAAATTCCGGGATGATCCACACCCAACACCCTAGAACCCTGGTGCTGCTTCCACGCACTAAATCGTACTCATCACACCTCATACTGCCTCATGCCACACTACGCACTGTCACGTACACTGACCCTTCCACTGTATTCTCGCATGCTCGTATTAGTACAATGGACATGTAATGGTTTTCCGAATGCTCAGTCTGCAACTACTGCACACTACCTCCGGTCGCTACTCCTGCCGACGTTTCCACTGTGCACCTCCACAACAATACAAGTAACGCTTTGATACGTGTGATTTGATTTGATTTGATTTTTTATTGAGCCAACAATAGAGATGTGGCTTTCAAGCCATGCGCTCAGTCTATCAAGACACACACTAGTGTGTCGCTTGCCAAGATAAAACGATAACAGCCAGATAAAATATATATATGAGCATGGCGACCACTACACACGTTGTGTCTTTACAGCTAAGGTAGTTTAGCTGTTTTCAGGCATGTGAAGATAAAAAACAATGCGACAGAAAAGGCTGAAACCTGTTTAATCGGGAGACGTTGGCCGTTTGACAACATAAAAGTCACTGTTAGTGACACAGCTTAACGTTTTTTTGTTGAAAAAACGACGTGAATAACGTTGATATTTGCCTAACTACGAACTACTTACTACTAACTACTAGCAACGCTTTTTTTTGTATCACGAAAATAAATTCTTCCATTCGGTGAATAAAGCTGGTTATTAGCACATTACTGGTATTGCTCTGTTGATGTGCCCTTTCCATATGGACCTTCCGAATTGCTCAAGTGGTTCAGGGTTAGGGAACTCGAAACGACCAGAATGATTGTTTTAAATTGTTTTAAACATTGTTATTATGTAACAATGCCAATTGGCAAAGGCCAGATGCAGCCGTAGACTGAAGCCAAGAGTGTTTGCTTCCAGTAAGATACAAAAACATAAAAAAAAAACGAAATCGCAGTAAATTGAACATAAAATAAATCCGTGCGTTTGCAAGGAGATACTGCAGTACACACAAAAAATACTAATCATTTGAAAAAAGGTGCCTGCTGTCCTCAAAATGTAACGAAAGTCAAAAAAGAAAAATTGGACCAGAAAACTAGGTTGGTGTTTCCATCTCAAAATTGCTAAAAAAAAAAATGGATTTCATCAATTTGGACCAAAAAGATCTGATATCTACCCCAAAACAAAACTTGGTAAGGATTCCCGCCAAGCTTTTCGGCCGTGTGAAGTCGTGATATCAAACGCCAAGCTCTTTCGCCAAACTAATCCCACCGACTAAGACTTCAAACGTTAAATGAAATAATTGAATTGAAATTGCACTGCAAGCAATTTTCATATATTTCATTTAACCTTCGAACTATTACTCGGTGGGATTAGTTTGGCGAAAGAGCTTGGCGTTTGATCGCGACTTCACACGGCCGAAAAGCTTGACGGGAATCCTTTACAAGTTTTGTTTTGGGGTAGATCCTACTTACAATCTAACTTACAGCTAAACAAAACAAGCCTTTCAAACCGTATACACTAAGGCACAACACAACACATCAACAACAGCAGCAACAACCACCAACAGCAACAACCACAATCAACAACCAACAACCAACAACAATCACAATCAACAACAATCAACAACAACCAACAACAACAATCAACAACAATCACAATCAACAACAATCAACACTCAACAACAACAATCAACAACAACAACAAACAATCAACAACAACCACAATCAACAATCAATCTTTTAAACAATCGGATGAGCTGTCG
>JAHWFP010142901.1:0-29516 GCA_023313725.1 Lithobius niger | reverse complement strand
AAACTGTTTTCTCTTCATTTAAAATAAGATCATTTTTTTCTAAGTAATAATAAGATAATAATAATAATGATAATAATAATAATAATAATAATATTAATAATAATAAAATGATTTATCACACCCGTTATGATCTGATTTGAGGCAGTAGGGCGAAGGCCACTGAAACTGATCCCAGCTTATTTATTTGTGAGTGGCAATAGCAGGATAGAGCTCAGGTCTCATCAGAATCACTCGAAGGTCCAACCTGTCCTGTACTTGTTTAAGTTTGGATGAAATGCTGCAAGACCAACACAGGGGGCAGTGCATTCCACGGAGAAACAACTCTCACAATGAAACAAGAAGAACGAATAATCAGCCTGGTCAAAGGCTTCACCAGTATCAATGCATAGCCACGAGTGTGATGCAGTCCATAATCAAAAAAGGAACATGGGCACGTAAAAAGCCCCTAATAATCTTAAATGCCAACGCTAAGTAGGCTTTTAATCGTCCCAGCTCAGGAGTATCCAACTTTAGTATCTCCCAACTGGCATGGTACACCTGGTTTTCAAGACCCGCCATTGAATGCGTAAAACAAGGTGTTCGGATACGAAGTGATCAATGTTGCCAAAGAAAGATGGTGCACTCCAAGATTGGTTTTATACATACTTGGAAAGCGGATAACAAGATCTTTGTGTCTCAGGGAGTATATATACGCTTTATGATGTGGAGTCTCTCGAGATCTGATTTTGCAATATAATCGCAATGAAAGGATTGGTTTAGCATAGAGCTGAGCTAGATACCAAGGCCCTTACAGAGTATGACATTTAGTCAATGTAACTGGCAGTTGCCATTCAATCGACGAATGCATGATTCCATTTATCCCACCCTGTATTGCGTCCGTACTGGAAGTATTTAAAATAGGGGCATGGCAAAGTTGATCATCGGCGAAGTTGCTCTGCTCGCATGTTTCAAAATTGCAAGACAGGTCGTTAAGATATAGAAAGAAAGGAGGGAGCCAAGGATATGGACTGGGAAACGCCGCTTACAACTTTGATAGCCAACGAAGAGACTTCGTAACTATAACATATTGGCTTCTGTGAGCCAAGAAGGCTGTGAATCGGCCCAAGAGAAAACCTCCAATGCCCGTAGACAATCTGCAGTGAACCACCAAATGAATGGCTTTTTAAAATCGAACAATATTACATTCATCGGCAATTTGTTAGAGAGATTTTCGTCCTGATGTCAAAGGATTTAAAAAGTAGCATCGTTGTTCATCTCCCTGGCATGAAGCCAAATTGATAAGGAGTGATTTGGTGGTGGTTATCAACCAGACGGAGCATGTGTTTTCTGATAATACGTTCCATAATCATACAAGACATCGTAACCATCGAGATCGGCCATGTCGGCGGTATGCGCCATCCTAAATATTGGCAAAACTTTGGCTTTAAGCCAAACAGTTGGGAAGATTACTCTATCAAACAATAGTTTTAAAATGGACGCCAAAGGTTTACAGATAAAACGTTTGGTCTCGCGATAAAAATGTGCAGAAAGTCCGTCAGGACACTGATAGGTGAATTAGCGTACATAAGAACTACTTATGTATAATTACCAATCGTATATGGAGGATTACGTTCAACGCTTTTCTTCGACGCTCGCTTCTCTTCGGGCTGACTTGTAGCGGCCTGGTTTATTACTGCTGGAGTCAGGCACACATTGCGACAAAACAGTCCGGCGAGTAAAATTACTGTAGTCGGTCGTTCCTATCTCGTAGCCTAAGCCAACGAAAACAGACACGTCTTGTCTTGGAATATCGGCAGGACACGCACGTCTTCTTAAGTGCTGTAACAGTGACACGTGCGGCTTTGTTGGCACGCATATATACACACTCTCCATTCTTACAAGCCTGAACACGAATTCAAAAAGGGTTCGCGCCTTTTTCCCCAACATAACCCCCACTCGTGTTCAAGCTTCAAAACACAAGTAGGTACTCACACCACTTAATATATTGTCCACCTCTTCTTATTGACAGACTTCACTTGGAGTCTTGACGACCTCTGTATCCCACACTTTCTTGCCATCAGCCCCAACTGCTCAACTTCTCGGCATTGGTATAGCTGCTCGTCCTGTTGAGCAATCTCAGCCTTGTCTTCTGGTGACGCTTGTCTCATGTATTCCGCGTGGTCAACATGAGGTACCAGCTTCCCCTTGGTATCCTTGACCCAGTCAATACTCAAGAGGTGGTAACGGCTTCCAAAGTCTTCTGTCAATTCCGTCGACGATTTGCACTGCTACACAATCTCGCTGGGAACTTCTGTCTTTGCACCCGGCCGTTAAGCTGTCACTTGTTGCTCATTGCACACTGATGCATGATCCTGCGTTGCCGTCTGGACGACATGTTCTATGTTTCCCATCCCATGCTCCTCAGCCACAACCCCCACTATTGCTCCTTGGCTTTGACCTTCTGAATCAGCCGCAACTGTTCCATGCAGTCAGGTATGACTGTCTTGTTGATGCCTACATCAATGTTGTCTAAAGCCTTGCATAACGCTTCTCAGAAGCTTGGAGTCCCCATCTACTCATGCCAATTTCACACCAAGGTCAATTGCAGCTTGGTTTCTTCCTTTCCGTTGCATAATCACATCATGTGTTTCAAAAGGTTTGGAGGCAGAATCAGTCCCTTCAATTGACCTCATACCTTCTTCCCGAACTATTGCCATAGGTGTAGACCGTCGAATGTTATTACCGTCCACTCTCACAAATGCGTGTGGATAAACACGCCTTGACATTCTCCTTCTTCTCCTGAATTTTACTGGCTTCTCGTCATCTGATGTCCTTCGTCTGTCTCTGTTTGAAGGATTATACCGCATTGTTGTCACGTGTATCTCCTTGTCAGATGACACACCTTCCAAAGCCGTGGTATTGCTATACTTAACAGCCTTTTACTCCTGGCACTGCATAGCATAGTGGCCCTCTCTTCTGCATATAAAACGCCCTGTTTTACTGTCATCCTTTTGATGCTTGACCTTAGACCTTTGCTTCGTCCCAGTAACTAATGATGTGGAACTTGCTGTACCATTTTTCTCTTTGCACCTCCTACGACGCTGGTTATGATTTACCAGAACCGTTTCTACTTCACTAGGTGTGTAGTGCTCCTATCCAAGAAGATTTGTGCCAGAAAGTACTCGGTCATAATTGCTTGGCAGCCCACGCAGCTTAACCAAGGCTATGAACTCGTCAGTCATTCCTGTGCATCCTTCGGATTCGGCTACTCTTGTTAGTTCTTTTAGTTTTTCTACATAGTCGCACCCGTCTTCTCCCTTCTTCAGCCTACAGTGCCATAGAATCTTGAAGGCAAGCAATTTTCTCAATTTTTGCCCTCTCGGGTAATTTTTCCTGAAACGTCTCCCAGACTTCTTTTGGGTCATGAACGTCGTTGCTCAAATAATCAGTGCAAGAGCAAAAACCTGAATCAGGCGATGATCGCAGCAAACGAAGCAAGAAATAATTGCACATTTGGCGTGGAAAGGTTGAATGATATAATTACCACACGTCGCCAACTTCAGTGTGCCTGGTTTTGAAGCAAAAAAATGTATGTCAGTATGCAGAGGGTTTGGCTATCACACAGGATGATAAGGACCCACTACTACATAAATATATGGCTGAATCAGGAAAATGCGTGTTAAAGTTGTTATTAACGATATCACAACATTTGCAGGGTGAATTTGCCGACGTTGATGACCCAAGAGAAATCTGGGATAGGTTGCGGGAAAAATTCGCCGAAGGGCGAAGTTGCGATAGTTGCTCGCCTTCAGGAACCTATGGCACTGCAGGCTGAAGAAGGGAGAGGACATGTACGACTATGTAGGAAAAATAAAAGAACTAGCAAGAGTGGCCGAATCCGAGGATGCACAGAAATGGCTGAGAAGTTCGTAGCTTTAGTTATTTTGTGTGGGTGGCCAAGCAACTATGACGAAGTACTTTCTGACACAAATATTTCTGGAAAAGAGGACTACACGTCTAGTAAAGTGGACACAGTTCTGCTAAATCACAACCAGCATCGTAGGAGGTGCAAAGAGAAAGATGGTACAACAAGCTACAAACCATTCGCTATTGGGACGAAGAAAAGGTCTCAGGTGAAGCATCGGATGGAAGCCAGAGAAACAAGGTGTTTTATGTGCAGAAGAGAGGGCCATTATGAAAGGCAGTGCCAGGAGAAAAAGGCTATTAAGTATAGCAATACCACGTCTTTGGAGAATGGGTCATCTGACAAGGAGATACACGTGACGACAATGCGGTATAATCCTTCAAACAGAGAGAGAGACGAAGGACGTCAGATGGTGAGAAGCCAATGTCAAGGCGTGTTTATTCGCAAGCATTTGCGAGGGCGGACGGTAATCACATTCGACAGTCTACACCCGTGCCAAGAGTGGGGGAGGAAGGGATGAAGTCAATTGAAGGGACTGATTCTGCCTCCAAGCCTTTTGTAGCACATGATGTGGTTCTGCAACGGAAAGGAAGAAACCGAGCTGCAATTGCCCTTGGTGTGATATTGGCACGAGTAGATGGTGACTCCAAGCTTCTGAGGAGAGTTATGCAAGCAGCTTTTGATTACATTAATTTAGGCATCAATGAAACAGTCATGCCGAACTGTAATGAAGAGATGCATGACACAGTTGCGGCCGATTCAGAATGTAAAACCCAAGGAATAATAGTGGGGGTTGTGGCTGAGCAGCATGGGAGAGTAAATCATAGAACATGTCATCCTGACGGCAACACAGGATTGTGTATCAGTGTGCAATGAGCACAAACTAACCGCTGAAGAGTTTCGGCCGGGAGCAAAGATAGAAGTTGCGAGCGAGACATTGCAGTGGTGCAAATCGTCGACGGAAGTGGCAGAAGACTTTATATGTCGTTACAACCTCTTGAGGATTGACTGGGTCAAGGATAGCAAGGGGAAGCTGGTACCTCATGTTGACCATGCGGAATATATGAGACGGTGGGTGAAACCATCACCAGACGACAAGGTTGAAATTGCTCGAGCTATGCCAAGAAATTGAGCAGTTGGGACTGACGACGAGAAGCTGTGGGATACAGAGGTCGTCTAGACTCCAAGTGAAATCTGTCTCTAAGAAGAGGCGGACAATCCATTAAGTGGTGTGAGTACCCACTTGTGTTTTGAAGCCTGAACACGAGTGGGAGGTTATGTTGGGAAAAAAAGGTGCAAACCTTTTTTGAGTTCGTGCTCAGGCTTATAAGTATGGATAGTGCGTATAGACGCTCGCTAACAAAGCTGCACGTGTCACTGTTACATGGCTTGAGAAGAAGTCGTCGCCATGTGAAGACGTGCGTGTCCTCCCGATATGCCAAGACAAGACGTGTCTGGATTTCGTTAGCTGAGCTAGGCTACGAGATAGGATCGGCCGACTGCAGTAATTCTACTCGTGGGACTGTTTGCCATATGCGGGTCCAACTCTGGCAGCAGCAAACCAGACTGCTACAAGTTAGCCCATAGAGAAGCACAGCATTGATTGTCACCCTCTGCATACGATTGGTAACACAACGAATGGTTGACTTCAGGAGAGAAAAAGCTTCAAGAACAGTTAGAGGTGTAAAAACCAATGAGTTCTATATCTCTATAAGGGGCCACAGTTAAGGAAGTTCTTTTTAAATGTAGAATAAATTTGGTCTTTTGGGTACTTCCAGTCCAGAAGCGATTGACATATTAAAAGTTACGGCATTTGTCATAAGCTGTTTAAAGAATTTAATAATAATTGTTTTTACTACTTTTTCTTTAATAAAGCCAGAGTGTTTCTAAATAAAGTAAGAACTTCTAAAATAGAAATAACTTTATACCCAGGGCTGCGTAAAACAATCCGTAATAATAATATTCTCTAGAAATGTACCAAATTAGTAAGCATTATTAATATAGACTAATTTTTTACCTCGTAACGAGAAATGTTTATGATTTCGTTATGAAACGAGGTGTCTTTCCATATTTCGCTGCTTTCAAACTTTTTCCCATGTAATAAATCAAACATATCAAAGTCGCTGCAAGGCTTCTTCAATTTTTTTGATATTCTCTGCTTGACGTTGACAAACCGGCGGCTTTCACCACAGACAGTAATGACTGGAAATGTAACACTTTCCTTATCCATGGTACTCACAACAATTCTGGTAGGGTGCGAAAAATAGTACTGTAGCCTTAGGTAGATAAAGCCACAGCTCCCAAAACCGCAAACAACTACTAAGACAAATTTAAGCAGGGCAATGCATTTCTTGATACCAGTCTGTTTTTTATGTAAAGAAGTGTCTGGCCACTGATCAATAATTTTTTTCACTTTATTGTAGAGAGAATCTGCATTTTTAAAAGGTTTAACTTTCTTGTAATGTATCCTTCGTAACAGGAAACCAAATATATCAATGGTCTCCAAAACGGACAAACCGAGGCATATTTCTTCCTATTTCACATAGCAAAGACGTCACGTCATAAGAAAATCTCTCTGTGATACTCGTTTCGTAGTTATGAAGAAAACCAAAACTCAGTCGTGTGTAGTTTGTATCTAAACCCAAAAAATCCATTGTGGCAAAAATCGTTGTGCTTTTGCAACGTCTTGTGCAGTTACAGTAAGTCACGGGATGGGTTTGCAGATGGAAATCAAAGCTAGCTAAATACTGCTGCAGTACTTCCTCACTTGACTCTAGGCTCTGGCAGTCTGGCTTCTTTATGTCTTGAGACATAAACGGAAATCTGCAAAAAAAAAATAGAAAAATACACAGTTTGATTACAAACCATGAATTGCAGTAAAGATCGAAGACATACATTCTAAGGAGGAAAAAAAACTGCTATACAAAAATGGATGATAAAATCAACTTCAATCAGTGTCAATACCTGGTCTGTTCATTTTCACTGTCAATATCATAAACGAGTTGTAGTTCATTTAGTCAGTAGAGCTGATGTTAGGGAAATTTTCTTATCGAAAAAAAGAAGTAACGATTTCAGTGAGAATCAGAGCAAAAATTAGCGTGCTGCTTATTTTGCTTAGCTCTGATGTTGCGTTTAGCTTCACTCGTCGTCACGGGGTGTATTTAAGCTATTGGAACTCAAGTTATCTGTGAAAATGATAGTGCCAGATGTGTCCAGTGCACGGTCAGACTAGGTTTGTTACGGTTGTAAATAGTGTTTCGTGTTTTTTAAACAATGTTTCTAAAGAAAAGGTAATCTTGTACAGTGTGCAGCTTCGAGGTATTTCCTGCATATTAATCATTCGCTAGGTGCTGTTTTCTTTAATAAAAACATTCATGGTGTAACAATATGAAGTGAGCAACTTTCTTGACCAAAGTTCGTCACCGCTAAAGTATAGAATGCTGGCGATAGAGTTCTATTTCATAAATACAAACTACGTTAAGAGAACATCATCTGCATGCGTGGTTAAGTGTGAATCCCATTTAATTTCATGTAAATCGTCAATATAAATCGACAAAAAGTGACGAGAGCATTGAAATCAGATTTAGGGTACCGTATCTTCCCTTCCTTCCTTCATTCATTCATTGCTAACTCTAATAAAACTATTTTATTAAAGATATTGTGTAAATATGGCAGTAGAGTTTTAAATATCACTGAGCTTACCTAAACAAAATATTAAAAGTTGTGTTCGGATATAATGATTTAACCTCATGGAAGTTGAGGTTAAGGTTATTCACTTTTACCTGAACGTTTAATGTTTTTCAAACGAATAGAATAAAGTAGATAAAAAGTCAGTGCTGCACAACTGCATACAAACACCCTCCCACCCATGTCCGAGATTTCACAAGCAGGTAGATACAAGTTCACGCGATTTTTAAAAGTGTTCACAGATTTGTCAGAAACAAGTCAGCAGAGGTGAATACCGTGGACGGATCATACTCTCAGAGCAAAAACGATTGCAGGCATTACCAGAGGCCGGAGTTGGTACCAAGATATTTTGAGTCATGGCCTCTAATGTTAGTTACGGTGAAGGAGAAAAAATGTGTAATATTATTGTCAAAGAAATGATTAAAGATTTGGAAGGTCAGAATTAGGTCACCATGGAGAAAACGTTGGTCCACATATTTGAGTTTGAGATAATCAAGGCGCTTGGAGTAGGAACCTTCTTGAGAAGTTTACACCATTTCGTTAGGTGACACTGATAGGATTCAAGACGAGAGATGAAAGTGCTGTAACATGGATGTGCAATTTAGGAGTACTATTCTAGCACACGGCTCGGGAAGATCTTGTAAAGGTGCGACAAAAGACAAGCATTGTCCTGTGTAAAGCATTTGAGAATATAGTGGGCCTTTTTGAAAACATTCGAATTGATATAATCAGAGTGTAAGAGGGCATGCAGAGTAGGGTCAATGAGAATTCCAAGGACCAAACTGAGTGGATTTTGCTGGAGGGTAGCACCATTGATTATGTAGGAGAGTGTGGATTATTGTGCCCCAAGTGAATAGCAATACATCTGTTAGGATTGAGTTCAAGGGCGGACCAGCAAGCAGTAGAGTGAATATCATTCTACAAAGCAGGACTACGAAAAATGGATGAAAGTAGTTTGAGATCATTATCCTAGCTGCAATTGAAGCAATTAATCAATAAAGGTGCGTCTGAAAGAAAAATGTCGAAAAGAAGTGGCCCAAGTGCTAAACCTTGAGGGACACCTGACGTGACTGAGATCCAGTTTCTAGTATATATCCTCATGGAAACACGTTAGTGGTGCCTTCAAAGGTAGGAATTTATCCATGCAATAAGGATTTAGGGAGGCCGAACCAAGAAAATATTTGGTGAGGTTGCGGTGTGACACAGAATCGAACGCCTTGTTAAAATAAAAAAACACAAGGTGGCAACAAATTCTGACATCCAAGAATGAGGTAAGTTGGTTGTAGGTATCAAGCAAGTTAGCTTGGCAGGAGCGACCAGCGTGGAAACCACGTTAGGTTGGGCAGTTGATATTACGTTGACTTTAAGCATCCAGAACGGCATCATGAATAAAATGCCCAAGAAGTTAAGAGGTAAAAGCAGGACCATCTACAGTGGTATTGGAATTTGTTAGCAAAGGTGGCCACCTACATGACAGGGTTAGAGCTGCGTATCACATTATCAAGGTTAATTTTAGGTCCTTTGATTTTTTAAAAAAAAAGGTGTTTAACAATATCAAAGTAATAATAAAAAAAACTCAACAAAAATTCAATCTGTTGTTCGTAAGTTTCCCAAGCCAAGAATAAAAAAGTTATGCTTTCTGGGCACACGTCTGCCACACGTGATACGTTTCAATTTTGATTTTTGACAACTTGTCACAGGTGCACTATTGCTGCACCTTCTGGCGCTAGTACAGCGGACTAAAATATGCCCTCATAACAAAGATTAGCTACTCGAGCTCCTGTTTTCTATAAACTCCTGGTAATACTAATTAGACTGATAGGACTACAATTCTGGACGTCATGAAAAGAACCACCCTTGTTCACGGGAGTGACGCCTGCGTCTTTCTATCGACAATGGAAAACCCAAGAAGAACTGCAACTTTTAAAGATAATGAAATGGTGTTTTAAAGACAATGCGCAGTTTTAAGAAATGTAGGCGATACGATAGTAGACCACTGATAGTAGGGCATTTCGTCATTAGAGTTCAAATTTACTGTGCCGAGAGAAGAAGTAACAAATTTGAGTACCAATTGCATTATCATTAAGATGAATAGCTTCATCAGGATTCTTCAGCAACTAGGTGGATTGACCATTTTGTTTTTGTTTGCTTACGAAAAAAAAGACCTTCGCGTGGGAATTGGCTTTGACAATAAGTAACTCTTCTTAAGATTAGCGGAGAGCGTGTAAGCCCTGAAATGTCTAAGTGCCATCGCAGCTGCTTCTTGCAGGGTCATGACGCTGCTACCAAATTGTAGGAAGGCGTGGATGGTGGTCTGGATATCTATCCATCAACCTCCGACTCAATCCGAGACTCATTTCGTAGCGATGCGGTTAGTCATCCATAAGGAGAGTTTCTGGTATTGCAACCTGGAGGTAGAGCGTGGTTCTGAAGTATATTATGGACCTACAAATCTTAACTTTTCTCATACCCCATTAAGTTGCCACGGTCCGTGGAACATACCATGCTCCGGTTAAGGATTTATCCACGTGGTGATAGCCACGTTGTGAAGTTGTTTTATTTTGGTTAGTATCGTTCATTCATTGTCAAATTATCAAATGGGTTGCCCTTGTTGCTCTCACTCACTCTGGGCATAGGGGACAAGTAATGTTGAACGTTGCAATCGTTCCTCTCTAACAAGGTCACCATATGAGTAATGTTCGTCAGCATAACATTTCTTAACGTGTAAACCCTATTTATACGAACCAGCAGGTTTTGTATAATGGAAAACGAAGCATGGTGCTACAATACAAGTTTTGTCCTATTTTGTGCGGTGGCTTTTCATTAAAACAATAAACATTATGGGATTCTGTTCTGTATTCTCAAGCCATCAATATACTCACTTGCAACTCAGTTATTTGCGAAATCGGTCCTGGAGGCAATTACTATGGCAATCATAAAACGTCTTGTCATCTTTGTTGCAAGGCAAACCACGCCGATTGACAAATGTAAACTTAAATGTAAAACAAATTCAATGTAAGTATTAGCATAGAAAATTTAGGTGTACCATAAACTGACCATTATACGATACTACTTTAAACAGAACACTCTTCAGATGAAATAAGTAAATTTCGACACAGGTGAATGCAAAGTTTAACTTCTGATACGTTGACTCCCTTTTCAAAAGGTATTTTATTAGAGCAAAATGATTCGAAATAATAAAAAAAACAGTAAATATTCAAACGTGGCAAACTGAATCGCTCATTTCACCTGTGAGTAGGATTGTCTCAAGACATGGGCTCACGCACAATAGTGCAGTGACATGACGTAGTATTATTATATATAACTCTATGGTTGGAGCCAGTAACTGGGTTAGCTGCAAGGGCCACTGGAGGGGGGGAAAGAAGGGCGTCTTACTGAAGACAATGCTGTTAAGAGTGGATTTCTAGGCCTATAACTCGCGATTTTTGTCGATTTGTTGGCAGTTGCTAACATTTTTAACCAAATGGAATCTTTATTTTCCAATTACAACCTAGCAGCATAAAGGATTTGAGAAAACAACGTTTTTTTAAGACTAAGAAATCCGCTCTCAAAACACTGCCTTGCCTAGAAATGCCGTTGTTTAACCCTCCATTTTAAGCTAGTGCCCCTTGCTGCTATCTCTTTTGTACCCAAAATGACGTCACGTGACGCTGCTCTATACGCAGTCGTACACTTTTAATAGTCCCAGTATCTCCTCCAATGTCTTTTTCTAAGCCATATGTTAATTGCAATCACCCTTTCTAAAATCAATTTTGAACTCAGAACAAGTGTTCCCTTCGGGTAAAATTTTTACAACACCTATTGCTCTACACTTGTTGATAACTAGTTTAACTACTTGCTTCACTGGGTGAAGTAACTGAAGTAATTCACCTAAATTCCAATTTTAAGTTAAATTCTGTTCAGGTGCTAACTGTAAAAAGTTCATTAAGCTGACGTGACTAGGTTAACTGAAACGGCCGCTTCGTCACTAATCCATAATGAGCTTGCAGCTTAATACATTCCTGATAATGCTCACATTGATCGAAACTTCTAACGTGTCTTGGAAGGTTAGTGTCTTTCAATGCTTCTTGAAACTAGGGATACGGTTACTATTTTTTGTTACCAGTTTTGATTAAAATTAGCTTCTAAATGCATTCGTCTCGTAGCTGGGGCATTTAAGAGAAGCAGTGGCAAAATTACAGGACTGCAGCCACATGAATCTTCCGGATTCAGCACCATATTTGATCACATCAGAACTGCTGTATAAAGTAGGAAACATCCCGCCCGCGTAATGGAATAGGACCTAGGTAGTATTTTGTTGGTTTTCGGAGCCCGATATAATGATTAATGGGGACTGACGATGCGACGTAACAGGTAAAAGTCTCGGACCGTCGCAAGACCAACTACTGCGAAAGCATTTGCCAAGAGTGTTTTCATTAATCAATAACGAAAGTTACAGGTGTGAAGGCGATCAGATACCGTCCTAGTTCTAACCATAACGCGGGACTTAAATTACCTCAATAAGATCCGATTGAACCGGTCGTGGAATGTTTATTTTTACATTTTATTTGTATGTAGCCTCAACTAAGAACGGCCTGACGACAGGATTTTGTTAGACTCATTTCTTCATAAGTGACTCATTAAACGATGTGGACTGCAATTTTACAGCACAAAGAATTGAAAAGGAATTACAAGTCAAATTACCAGTTATTTTACTGTTAATTTACGATTTCATTTTTCACAGTACAAACAAATCAAGTAATTTGAGAGAAAATATTATAATATTTAAATATCGGAAAAAACCTAGTTCGATATTTCAGTCGAAGAGGAAACAACGTAAAAAAAATAATGAACAGCTAGAAAATAAAACGTTAATTAGGCAGTGCAGTGGGGTGTACTCGAGACAATCGAAGGAATTTTTACAAAGGGAAAATTTCGGAGCAAGTTAAAATAGGGGGGGGGGGGGGATTGAGGCTTAATGGCGCGTCGACAACTTGGTCATTAGCGCCAACCTCAGTCAGTGCAGTGAAGGGTTGCCACTGCACCACACATTACAGAGATGTCATTCAAACCCCTAATCTAAATCTTGTCATACATCTGTACCTCCTGCAAAAATTGAAAAACACCGGACAGGAGGACAGACTTATCGCCCAACTGACGCGCAATGTCATGCGGAAGATGGAAACGACGACGAACACCATCAAGATGGCGACAATCAACAAGTAAGTGCCGGACCGTAAGTGGCCACCGACACAAATAACATTCAGGAGGGTCAACCCCCCGCAAAACGAAACAGTGAGTAAGTCGGGTGTGACCAATTCGCAAACGGGCCAACACAACCTCCTCACGGCGACTGCGGCGACACGCCGAGTGCCACTCCTCGACAGTCCCTTTAATGGCCCGTAATTTGTTACCGTCCTGTCTGTCCCACAAGAGTTAAAATAGGCAGAGTAATAATTACATTTTAGGTTTGAAACTGAAAATCTTTAAGAAAAGAACAGACTAACACTTTAGCATAGCTGTCACCAAGTCTCTTGTCTGAAAATCATCACTCGATATCACTATGTTTGAGTGATTGCACACCGGACCATAACTTGGTGGCAGCCATTTTGTCTCGGATATCACTACTTTAATGGCTACGTCATGGTTGGTTTTTTTCCATTTGGGGTGTTTGGTGGTCCAACAACACAGACAACACAAAACAACACATAAAAAAGAAGGAATCGAATTAATTATAAAAAGAAAGTCACGCCTCTGAAGGCACACGAATAAAAACTCGATTAGAATTCACTGACATGTAACTATAATTTGAACTCCAATTCCAGGGAGCAAGTAGTAAACACGCAAGGGACACGCCTTAAAAAATAAATTCGTCCAAAAAATCAAAACAAAAACAAGAAAACAAGTCAACCATTATGGCCTAAACAACAGAACTACCTTTATGAAATACAAATTAAGCACTATTTAACCATATTAAAAATAATCTAAATTGTGTAAGAGAGCTGAAACCGGAGGTATATTTTATTATTGGCCCATATTACTGTCACCGGAGGTAGGCATATCTTACTCGGAGCTATATTGCACGCACACACGGAGTGAGTTAGTAGCCAGGTCTTAACACCGATATTTACTGGGTATTTTTTTTTTGTTATTGTTTGTATTTGAACATAATCTTAAAAAAAATTGACACAATGTAGGCCTATCCAAAAATAAAATCCTGCTTGACGCCCATATACTGTGGGATGTGATCATTTTGTCTGAAGAGCGTTATATTCCACGTACTCCTCCCGTATTAACGTGTTCAACAACTCCTACCACTTTGTTACTGATCCGGGCGTCTACTGTGGTTGACAAGCCAAAGGCAAATAAAGTTGACCACTGCGAAGGACTGCTTTCCTCTTGGGTGGTACCCTGTAAGCGAAAAAAGAACTGTCGTTTGCAAATTCAAATTCTTATTAAAACATGCAGTTAGTATTTAACATCATAATCCTCTGTTACAGCATCACGAATGTAACAGAGGTCTGCCACGGTGTGTGAGCCACTGAGAAGTGAGTTGCCGTTGTTTAATGCACCTCACCCCCGCAGTAATCAACATCTATAAATATAACGATTGTTAAGGGCAAGGCAATGTGCTCCACGAAAATAACCACTGTTAAGGGTAAGTAGACAACGCAACGTGTACCGTGAAAATAATCATTGTTTAGGTCAGTTGACAAGGCACTGTGTTCCGCAAAAATTATCATTGTTAAGGGGAAGTTTACAAGGCAATGTGCTCTACGAAAATAACCACTGTTACGGGTAAGCAGACGAGGCAATGTGCACCGTGAAAATAATCATTGTTTACATCGGTTGACAAAGCACTGTGTTCTGCGAAAATAACCATTGGTAAGGGAAAGTTTACAAGGCAAATTGCTCCATGAAAATAACCACTGTTACGGGTAAGTAGACGACGCAATGTGCACCGGGAAAATAATCGCTGTGTAGGTCAGTTGACAAGGCACTGTGTTCCGCGAAAATAACCTTTGATTAGGGAAAGTTTACAAGGCAGTGTGCTCCACGAAATTAAGTAAAGGTTAATGCCCGAAAACCGCGGGCCATTCGGAAACAATGCACAACGGCGCGCAGCGCCCGCGGGCGATTGTTTCCGAACGGCCTAAGGTTGAGGGGTTTAACCGACTGAATATCTCGCTCGCGGTAACAATTGTTCAGCATATTCTTTGGCATTGTCATTGCCCATGCAACAATGTCTATCACGCCGTTCCAAAAGGTTTATTGTAAAACATCTCATAAGAATTTTTAAGAGAAGTTGTTTGAAGGGGTTATTCGTCGCTGGGTTTTCGTTGCATGAACGGTGACGGAGTATTCGGAATCGTGCAACAATGCATCAACAATATCTGCTTACACGACGTCTCAAGAGTTCTACTGTTGCAATACTTTAGTGGGATATTTTCAAAGGGTTTAAAGATTCAAAGGGTTTAACGAGCGTTAACCACTACTGGTCATCTGCCCGAAACCCTAAGGCCCTTATTTCCAACAACAATGCGCTGGACGCGAAAATCTTTTAATAGAAGTTGTCTGAAGGGGCTGTTCGTCGTTGAGGGGGGATTGAGGCTTAATGGCGCGTCGACAACTTGGTCATTAGCGCCAACCTCAGTGACAGTGCAGTGGTCCGGATTGCCACTGCACCACACATTACAGAGATGTTATTCAAACCCCTAATCTAAATCTTGTCATACATCTGTACCTCCTGTTCGTCGTTGAGTTTTCGCTGCATGAACGGTGATGGGGTACTTCGGAAGCAAGCCAAAATCAAGTTACATTGCGGTGCTTAAGTAAAATAGTTATGCACACGTCGCCACCTAGTGTAGCCTAATAGTAGGCTATCCGTAATGTGCCCACACTAATGGTAGGCCTATCGTGAAGGGGGAAACCACATCTGCCAAAATAAATAAAAATATAACTATATAAATATTAATATAAATCCGCCTCTGCTAATGAGACAGTGACGGAAATTCAGCTAATTGTAAGCTAGCTGTAATATTATTTGAAAGTAGCTACATGTTATTGACTGGCAGTTTATATGAAGTCAAACCAAGCAGCGGTACATAAAAATACACAAACAACGTTTTTAAAATTTTCAATTTTCGTCATCAGGTTAGCAATAAAATTAAAGCATGGCAAAAGCCACTAAGTCATCCTACATTAAAAGCAACTGCTTTTAATGTAGGATGACTTAGTGGCTATTGCTATGCTTTAAGTTTATTGCCAAACTGGTGACGAAAATTGAAAATTTTCGAAACGTTGTTGTATATTTTACGCAGCACTGCTTGGTTTGACTTCATATAATCTGTTACTGTGCTTTTTACTCCATTGACTGGCAGTGACGTAACTAATGGGTGGGCCCGGGGGGGGGGGGGGTGTACTCATGAAAGATCTGCGAAAAAATGATTTATGCATACAAATGCCTGTACTAGTCGTAGGCGTATTGTATGGCTGTCAATATAATTTCATTTTTGATGATACTATACATGTTATTGACTGACAGTGGCGTAACTAACGGGTGGGAAGGGGGGGGGGAGTGTCTTCCAGAAAGATCTGAGAAAAAATTATTTACGCACATAAATGCCTTCACTAATTGTAGACGTATCGTTTGCCTGTCAATACAGTTTCATATTTGTCTGTAGATAGGGACGCAGATGTGCCTGTTTCGTTGTAGTATATAAATACTAATAAACATTCGAGACCACAGTCAAGTAGAACAGTAGCAATACAGCTACAAAGCTATTTCTTAATGTTTCTTTGATTCTTCAATGATTTCATAAGTGCGGGCCAATAACTTAAGTTCGCTTTGCTCACTCAATCAGCGCATCCCCTTCAGTTGTTTTGTTTATCCTGCAACTTCCCCTTAATTTTTGAAGATTTCGTTCACATTTAGTCATGCAGAAACCCCCGATGGTCGCTAATACTAAAACAGCAGAACGCGAAGCCTTTTTTGGGGGAGTATATTAACAAAAACCCCATTTGCTCGTGTATGCTCGTATTGTTGCGTAACCATCATCTAACGTGCGTCCCTTTATTCTTACGCAATCCACGGCAACGTTAATGTCTTTTTATTTTGTCCTTCGTTACAGTTAGTTTTTAGTTCGTCCAGGCTTTTACAATAAATCTAAGGGCCAGTCTTGATTGTTCAAGCCATTGTTGCTTAAAATCGTTGGTTGCAATTTGGAAAAGAAACGAAATTTAAATTCGCCGGTGGCGAATTTCAAAACCCTCCCACGCATTTGTCCTGACCCCTACAAACCCCAAACCAATAAAAGGACCATCCTCAGATCACCATGCATCCGTGTGCAAAAGTTCAGGTACGTAGGCCTTCTCAATTTTGCGCTAGCCATGAGCAAAAAGTCTATGGGATTTAACATGGGAAAAATCTTATTAGCTAGTCAGTTTGCTAGCTGGCTAGACAGCTAGCCAGCTAGCTAGACAGTAAGATAAGAACAACGTCATTGACGCATCTTTTTCTGTATGATTGGTGGACACTCATCCTTTAAATTTTAGTTTTTCCTAATCTCTGACCCTTCCTTTTATATTTTCCACAATTTTAAACATTTCTGTCACATTGAGATTTATCCTCAACATGCCAAAATATGCTTTCAGTTGTTTACAGTTAACAGACACATGTCTGCTAGTGAGCCGCCTTTTTATCATTAACAATCAATTTTTAACAATCGGATATCTACTGTCAATGGGATGATCTACTATTACTTGGCGGCGACACACTAGCGTGTGTCTAAATAAAAACAACGTTATTGATGAATCTTTTTCTCTATGATTGGTGGACACTTATCGTTTAAAGTTTAGTTTTTCTTAATCTCTGTCCCTTCCTCTTACATTTTCCATAATTTGAAAAATTTCCGTCGCATTGGGATTAATCCACAACATGCCAAAATATGCTTTCAGTTGCTTACAGTTAACACACATGTCTGCTAGTAAGCCGCCAAAGGGTTCAAAGGGTTTAACGAGTGTTAACCACTCCTGGTCATCTGCCCGAAGCCCTAGGGCCCTATGTCTGCAACAGCCAGATTCCCAGGCGTCACCCACCCAAGTATCAATCCAGCCCAATGCTGCTTAATTTCGGGGATCTGACGAGAACCGGTGTTTCCAGCACTGCAAGGCCGCAGACCCCCCCCCCCCACCCGCCTTTTTATCATTAACAATGACTTTTTTAACAATCGGATGTCTACAATGGGATGAACTAGTGTTACTTGGTGGCGACATACCAGCGTGTGTCTAGATCCATGGTGTAGTGCAGAATTTTGCATGTCATGACCAGGACGGCCCTCAAGTGTCTTAATCCTAATTAATCTAAACCGATCTCTGCTAGTCTTTTTTGTAAGTTAGATTTTGCATTCCGACTTAGCTTTTTGTGTAGCGTCTCTGCATTTTCTCTATAAAATCGATGTCACCTAATAAGTGGGGGGACCAAACAGGAGGGACCAAATATGTGAGTGCATGTAAATAATCAGATACATAAATGGAATAATTTTGATGGTGTAATGGAGAGATTCCAGTAAATATTGAAAGTCTTTAAAGAAAGAATTCACAAGGTAAAGGGTAAACGAAGCAGGCAGTCTACATTAAAGACTGGCCTTGTGAGTATACATAATACACTAGTCTGAGAAACAAAGAAAAGACAACTACCCCGACTGGGACTCGAACCCAGGACTTCCCATTTACTAGCCGAGCATTGCATTGTTTCTAGTGTGGAGGCCAAGAAGCAAAGTTGGTTTCCTTCCTTGTATATATGTTTGAGATCTCCAGGTCACCACTGAGAAAGATCGAACAGCTACTTAGCTCGGCTGGAGCCTGTAGCCCGTACCCACCCCAGTAGCACAGTGGTTAGAGCGCCCGGCTAGTAAACGGGAAGTCCTGGGTTCGAGTCCCAGTCGGGGCAGTTGTCTTTTCTATGTTTCTCAGACTAGTGTATTATGTATCCTCACAAGGCCAGTCTTTAAAGCAGACTGCTTGCTTCATTGAAAGTCTTATCAATACCAAGTAAACGAGGTTTAGGAACATGTACAAACAAAAACGATTAGTTTGGCTTATCTTACTGTTTTGAATTATTGTTCGTTGATCGAATGATGTACAGTATGCCTTCTCTGGGGGTAACCTTCATCGTTAGCATGTGATTTGATTCATGGCTTCATTGTTACGTAGGATTCATATCATTGTTGGAACGTCTCGTGGTAACCTTCGTCGGGCAGGGTGAGAGCTATCCAGCTACTAATTTATTTTTTAGTTTTAAGTTTTATTTATAATTTGAATATTTAAAAGTAGAATTGGTGTAGAATTTACAAGTGTTGAATGATGTAGTACTGTTATATTTACGTATTTCAAAATGTGTAGGAATTACAAAGAAATATTTCTCGTAAATTGGTTTGGTTAACAAAAGCAACTTGTAATAGTATGTCAAAATATCACGATGTAAAAAACCAAAATGAACTCGTTTGATGTTTAAGGCAAGGTTTAACTGTTCCGAAGTCAAAACAGCAAAGGAACACAGACTTTTCTGTAAGGTTTCATATACTGCAATGGTCCTGTACTGTTTAATCCACGTAAAACCTTACTGCTGTATTCAACCATCAGCCACGTAAACAAAATTAAAAGCATATCCCAACTTTCAAAATTATTGTAAGAATAATATAGTGTATAATTACTACACAATTACCTATTTTCGTTATTAAATTTTCCAGCATCATTCAAGTCGTCTCCTTTCCATTTACTCTATTGATACATACATAACCTTTCAAGATTTCAGATTCAAGACTTCAGGACTGGCACGAATCCTGAATTACTTACTCTGTAGGTCGGTAAGTACACTATGAACACTATGAGTATGGGGGGGGGGAGATGAGGCTTAATGGCGCGTCGACAGCTTGGTCATTACCGCCAACCTCAGTCACAGTGCAGTGGTCCGGGTTGCCACTGCACCACACATTACAGAGATACTATTCAAACCCCTAATATAAATCTTGTCATACATCTGTACCTCCTGCAAAAATTGAAAAACACCGGACAGGAGGACAGACTTATCGCCCAATTGACGTATAATGTCATGCGGAAGATGGAAACGACGACGAAAACCATCAAGATGGCAACAATCAACAAGGAAGTGCCGGACCGTAAGTGGCCGCCGACACCAATAACACCTATGAGTATGAGTATGAGTATAATACCTATGAGTATGGTTTTTACGATTTTGCAGCGATGTCATTTAGCCAAGTAGAATGCAACAATCTGACCAATCGTGTTCTGAAGTAAAAACTGTAAAAACATGTAAATACAGCAGTAAGGTTTCACGTGGACTAAACAGTACAGCAACACTGCGTTGTATGAAACCTTACAGGGAAGTCCCTTTGTGTTCCTTTGCAGTTTTGACTTCGGATCAGTTAAACCTTACCTTAAACATCAAACGAATTCGTTTTTGTTTTCTAATTGAATTATTAACAAGCCAAATAAAATTAGAAATTGTGAATACAGATGTGTTAGCGGTTCCAATTAAATCATTAAGGGAACCTTCTATGTTTTAGCGTTCACAGAAGGTGATTTTGGCTTTATAGCGTGCTGCAACCTAAAGAATAAACCTAAAAAAAAAAACAACCTAAAAGCTTGAACTTGTAGTTACACCAACAGTTAGCTTAATAGCCTTTGGCATTGGGAAGATGTGTACCAGTTCATGTTGTGGTATGAGTGTAAAACACCAGGTAAGATGTCTAGGCGTGTTTTGAAGCATAGGGCAGATGGTACCAGTGTATCAGAAGGGAGCCTGTTCCATAGGGTACAAACCCGGAAGGGCAGGGAGAGCTGATGCACACGCGAGTCACATCGCCATTGGAATATCTTATCCCGTTGTTCCTGGTGGGTTAGCTCTCACTGAGTGTGAACCAGGTTGCTGTGATGTTACTTGGATCACGTTAACACTTGTATGTAAAGATCAGATCCCCTCTTGATCTCCTGTAGAGCAGTGTTGGCAGTCGTAATACCTTGAAGCGTTCTGTGCACAATAAGTCATGGAATCCGTTGACGACTTCATAGCACGTCGTTGTACCCTTTCGATTTCTTCTGCACCACCCTCATATTTAATCCACCAGGCTTGGTTGCCGTATTCCATAATAGTCCGTACAAGCACGCACTAGAGTCGTAGGGAGGTCATTCGATCGGGGACCTGGAAATTTCTTTTAATGATCTCTAGTACCTTGTATGCTTTGGATATCACATAGTTGATGTGTATTGAGAATGAGATTTGAGAGTCTAAAATGATCCCAAGGTTTTTTCATTGTTGCTTGTTGCGATGGGGGAAGCACCTAGTGTCGCGGAGAGGCTGATTAAGTTATTGAAACCAAATGGGGCAATGGCACACTTGGTTGTATTCGGAGACATACAAAAAGATCCATTTGGTCACTGTTGGTAACTGTTGAGAAAATTTGTGTGTCATCGAGGAATATGCAGTGGTTGCTTTTCATTACTTCAGATACGTCATCGATAAAGCTAATGAAAGTAATGGGCCGAAGACTGATCCTTGAATTGTTCCCCTCTCTACCTTCTGGGACGAGGAAGTAAAGCCATCAATGACGGTGCACTGCTGTCTTCCTGTTAAAAAGTCGGCAATCCACTGGATGGTTGTGCCCCCGATGCATATTTTGACAACCTTCTCAATCAGTAGGTAATGAGGAATAGTATCAAGAGCCTCAGCTTAGTCGAAGTAGGCTGCTGCAACAAGGAGCTTCTCGCCGATCCATTCCGTGACTCAGTCAAGGAAGTGCACAAGGTTGTGTACAGTAGAAAAACCCGGCAGCCGCCCCATACTGGTTAAGGTGAAGGAGCCACGTAGTAGGCACGTGATCTAGTATACACTTGCAAAAGATTTTTTCCAATCCTATGCAGAGGATACTGATCAGCCTGATTGGGCAGTAGTTTTCAGGGTTGCTTCTGCATCCGGATTTGTGTAGAGGAGTAATGAAGGCATGTTTCCAACCAGATGGTAGTTTGCCTTTTGAAAACGTGGACTTTTAAAAAAGGAACAGAACAGGAATTTTGATGATGTCTTCGAGCTCCTTAAGGATCAGGCAGTGAAGCCCATCTGGCCCTGGCGCTGAATGAATCTTGAGGTTTTAAAAGAAATTGTTGATGTCATTTTCACAGTTAAAGATGTCATTTAGAATGGGTAAGTCGTCTGGAGGTTTTGGAAGGGTAAAGGGAATTGGGTTCATGGTGTAGACGGATATGAAATAAGAATTCATCTGCTAGGCTTCAAGTTTGGGGTCGCTGACCATTTTGGCAGGTGGGGCACGATGGGGCACGATTGTTTCTTGGACCGATTTAGGGTTCAGATGCAGATATAAGTACATCAACGAAAGTGTACCTGAATTCCTGAAAGAAAAAATGGTTAAACACATCACTTGAAATATTTTTTGCTCCGAGCTAAATGGCCGTTCGGAACGTGTCAATGGGACATTGTTGAATTTAGTACGAGCAACATTAACAAGTGCAGATTTACCCACATATTTAATGAGCCGTGTTGATTTCAACTGCAGCCTGTTTAAGAAACATATGTACAAATAAAGCAAATGAACATATAACTCCTTTAAAATTATTACAGTTAGGCCGAGAACTGCAAAATACCTAAAGCCGATTGGATAATTTTGTTTTGCTCACATTCCTAATCTCAGTCATACTAAACTAGAACCAATACGAAATGCTTTATGACGGGGTTCAATCAAACTTCACGCAAATTTCGTTTATGGGATTTAGAAAATCACAATATTATTGCATCTAGGAATATAATATTTCTTGAAAATGAGTTCAACTTCACACACTTCCACCAACAAGAAAAATATGGTTTTGAAGTAGAGTGGGACAAATTATGGCAAAACGCTGCCGCTGACGAAACTGATTAGTCTGGTGGTGAAGATGCCGTAATTAAAGAACCTAAAGTACCAATAAGACAAGGAAATTTAGAAGTGGTCCTTAATGGAGCACACGAAGGTGGAAACAGTGGTTTATTGAGCCTAGCAGACAACTGTAGCGCTGCAGACAGCACAGCAGTCAACTACAAACAGCCAATCAAATCCATCTTAAAGAAAGAAAAACGATGTGCCTTTGTTTGTGTTGGACTTGCTTGTTTTTATTTGTGAACCTTAAAAATGTTTTGCTAATTTAGCTGCCCCTTTTTTTTGAGGGGGGGGAGGGTAAACTGTAATTTCATACTTGTGTATTGAAGATGTTTGCAATGAGTATAAAGTAATCTGTCTATCGTGTTCAAAGTGCAATTGTACCTAATTTCAAAATAATAAAAATTATTATTATGTCCAGAATAGACAATAATAGATCTATAGCAGTTAAAAAAAAAAACGGTAGTCTCTCACACCTAGGACGAGCAGATTCACGATTTAAGGCGTAGCCAGATGTGATACTTCCACTCTGAAACTATCAGATGGCAGCCGCCATTAAGATTGAACTTGGTGTGTAAATTCAGACGCAGCAACTCGGAAATGTTGGAGAAACTTAAGTGCAACGAGTACGGTAAAACTCGCGCAGCTACAGTTAAATTGTGATACTGTTTGCAAAATTTATCCTAGCGCAGACAAAAGTTTGAACTAATTTTCCAACAGCTGTTCGATTTTATAAATTGATGTTTATATTGTTTTTAAAATATACGGCGTTTTCACATTTGTGGCAACCTGCCTTTAATATAAGCATTCCCTTCATCGCACAACTACGAGTGATTAAGACTGCAATGAAAAATTATGGGATGTGTATCTCACAAATCTCATTCAGGCGAGAGCAGAGGTGAGAACGGTGTACAAGGTGTAGCGCCATGTTTCTTCTGTTTTTCAAATTATTGTTTTAATCAAATTCTTGTTGCTATTATGCTCTTTGTAGAGCGTTACAATAATTTTGTAAATAAAATAAATAAATAAATGGATTGTAGGATTAGCCTCTCGCGAATCTCATTCAGACGAGAACCGGGAGTTAGCTGGCGCCATGTTGGCGTTTCCGGCGTTGGTCAAGCAGCGGGAGGGATATGCAGAGTGTGAACGCTTGGAATACATTGTTTCTAGTACAGTTGCGACTCCCTGCTCACACCAGCTGGCACTGCCTGACTAGGGTGTCCCCTTTCATAGGCGACCAGATCAAATTCTCCAGGCAAGGCTAAGCTCGGCCATTGTTCAGCAACAATGGCCATGACGATAGACACGACCCAGTAAAGTCAGCATCTAACTGAGAGTACCGGTCTGTAAACAAGGAAATAGCATTGTTTGTAGAGCTCCCAATAACCAACGTCAGTTAAAGATCCACTTGTCACTGTGATATTCCCCAGACTTTGCAAAAAAAAAATAGATTTTTTTGTGAGATGGGTTTAAAATGTAAACAACCTTCGCGTAATTTGAGGCTGCTGAAATACTGGCAGAATTATGAAACGGTCTTTCCGATTGGTTTGACAGCAAGAAGGAAGAATGGGAACAAAGTGTGTGTCAACACATGTTTCACGAAGGTCGTTTTTCCTACTTGTTCACAGCATGTGATTAAATAACATGGTTTTCAATATCAGTCTGGAAATCATGTCAATCATTTCGGAAATTATTAGTTTACGGCACTTCGACATTTATTTCCCTGCGTGTTATTGTCGTGCAACATCTGTCTATGACGTCTCTTGTTGCAGCTATCGAACATCCTGAAGTTTAATATTTAATGTATTAGTCCCAGACACTGCAACGCTATCACTTTGAAATAGCCTCATATTCAAGTCAAACATGAAAGTAACTATCCTTTACATGTTTCTTGCCACGATCATCGTTACCCAAGAGATTTTCGCCATGCCGCAATCGCAGAATACGCACTCGGTAAGAATTAAACTCATAACACTGAAGTATATCAACTGACAGCAAAATTCTTTGCTTCCTCATTAGTACTGTTACCATGTCACAAGCGATAAGTGCTGGAAGGATAACAGACATACAAAGTTCCTGAATACAGTAGACTGCAAAAATGTGTGACTGCAAAGATGCCCACAAAAAAGTCATCCAAGCAGCAGTTCGTATTTTTAATGACGTATAAGCGTTTTCAAATGCAATTCCACATGGAACCAGGTCATCCAAGTAGAAATGCATTTGAAAAAAAAATAACTGTTGCTGTCTTTGTAATCCATCTCAATTTCTGTAATGTGTTGGTGATATTGCAACTCCGGACCACTGCACGTGACTGAGGTTGGCGCTAATGACCTAGCTGTCGACATGCCTTATAGCATCAACCCCTCTCCCCGCCATAGGGAAAAATTGTGTGATCGGGTTTTTAGTACTGCTTTTTAAATAAGAATTAAGAATCCGAAATTAGGAATTATTTTATTACAGAGTATTAACCTCTACGGGATATCTGCCCCATACAACAGAGAATAACAACACCAATCACAACGTTGCCTTCAATTGCAAAACAAAACCGCTTATAATATCCACCAGCCAAGAATGAATTCGACGCATTTACAGATCCTGTTTAACTCTACACCAGTGACACACAGAATTTACTGTTGTGTTTTATGGTTGATCATTTGTTGTTGCATTTGTTGCATTTGTTGCATTTGTTGTTGTGTATCTCGTGAATTATTCCTCATGGTCAATGTTGTTGATGACGTCAAATTGAGTGGGCCCCCGCTACTTGTAGTGGTACGACCTTGGAGTAAGCTACTTCAGTTCATTACGACCGAACCTCAGATCGACACTCTTCTATAGGCGATCATTCAATCATTTAGATTGGTTGATTTAGAATTTGTTGCTCTAATGAGAAAGTTCTCATAAAAGGGACAAGCTTTTTAAAAAATAATCCTTTTCAGGGGCAGATCCAGCCCTTAAGAAATCGTATAGAGCTTCAAATAGTCTGGACCGGTGTAGAGTTCTGTTGTATTCTGCAGAGCTGCATAGAATTCTATTGAACATATGTTCTATAGAGATTCTACAGAAAGGCCAATGTGAATATTGACAGAGCAATGTCCTGTTTTAGTACGAGTATTTGACATTTTGTTCCGTCTGCAGTTTCCACGATGGCCTTACACATGCAATTATTATTTATAGTAGTTATTTATTTAATATTTATTATTATTAAAGGCAATTTGAGAGGAAAATTCCTCACTAAGAATAAACGACGTATATACATGGTTTCACAATGATAGCACTTGGAGGAGGGTGGGGGGGGGGGAGATAGGTAATAAGTCTCCATAATTGTTTATAGTTAGGAATATTTTGAGTCTGTAGAGTTTCCAAATAGACTTTCATAGAATTTGTAAAGAGAATATTCTAAAAACAAAACGAGAAATTTGGCAACTTTTAAGGTGCCAAACATTTGTCCTCTAGATCACACAAATTTAGTGCCGTCTAGCACCAATGATGGTGGGTACTAGTTTGCACCTTTCTTAAGAGGTAATGTAGGGCGGCGAAGTGCACTCAGTTTAGTCATTGAAAAGAGCTGTTCGCCATCCACAGGGTGACCCTTGGTACATAAGTAGGATCCTAACCAGGTGAAAAGCATCACCCTGAAAGTTAGCAATCGAATCCTTAAGCAACTTGCCAAATGCCTACTCAGAGTTTGCTTTGGCACACATCATCCGAATGTTTTGGGGTACTAAACGGTCCCATTTATAGGGTGACTAGCAGTTACTAAAAATGTACGTCTGCTGATATGTCAGACGTCACCTGAGGGTGACTTACGGTACGCAAAATTCTGTAGTTGCTGGGTATTAAAGATTATTAGCGTACAGTATAGTTGTTATAACAGATGCCATTTAGCACCTCACGGGTGCTATATGTTACTGATAATCTGGGCATTTCATGGTGCCGAATAATACCGAGAAGTTGACCTGTGATACTTAAAGTGTTTGTGGATTGGGGCACCAAATTTCACCTTTACAGTGACATATGTTACGAAACTTCTGTTACGCAGAATGCTAGATGTCACCCTGGAGGTATCCTGTAGTGCTGCGTAATTTGGTGAGGTGTTGCGCTATAATGCTACTTTATACATGCAACAGTACTAAGGATCTTTGTACGTAAGATGCCAAGTATCACCTTAAAGGGTGACGTTTGGCATTCGAAATGTCGATGCCAGATGTCATTTTCAGGATAATTATGATGCACAAAACCGTGTACTGCAGGACACCAGACTTCAACCAGATGGGGACTTAATTGTTTTCCTGAATTTTACTCCAATAATCAGGTAATTATTGTTTGAGTGCAAATTCAGGAAAACAATGCAGCATTCAAATTTGATATCTTATAGTCAAGCATTTTAAGTACAGGGTTGCTGGGCACATTCAGTTCTTCAAGTGTTGTCAAAACATGGGGCAAAAAAGATTAAAGCTGTAGTAATTTTAACAATCTGTGTAAATTATGTATATATTATTCCGTTTATATGGGTAGCACCTCCTTTGAAAGTTAAAAACACAAAACACGAAGCACAAATCGTTGTGTCGTTATAATAAAGGTAAATTGGAAATAAGCCAGCGAAAATCAATCACTAGAAAATAGCATAGTAGGTTACATAGAGTGAGTATTGACTTGTTTTTCGTTCTAATGCTTGTAACCAAGCGCTTTCTGTCAAATGGAATCCTGGCCATGGTTGTGATCTTAATATTGGCTTCAGTTAGTTATTTTTATGTCATTGGAAGAATGCTAGCGGAAGAGTGGCCATATCCGTAAAAGCAATACGGCGGCGATCTGGTGGTGGACTAGTTTTCCAGTGCGAATCCAGCACGAATGAAATGTAAATGCATGAAGAAGCTATACTGTACACAATTACGATTTTCTCTGATGGCTTTCTTCCAGTTTATCTTTATTTTGTAAATACTGCTCATAAATTAACTTCTTTTAATTGTTCTCTCCACGTAATGAATTATTAGTCGAAAGCTACACCATATTGAATGAAAGAAGCAATTTAATGAGTGCTAAAACACGCATATGGACTAGGAAGGGTACATTGTATCCACTTACACCTAGCCTAGATTAAATAATGAGCATTAGGCCGGTAAAAGTTAATTAACTGGTTTTGAGTAGCGCACGCATAGTTTTTTTTTAGCGCATGAAAAATGTTTTATGATATTGTGTGAAAAAAAAAAATCCGAACACGCATCAGTGCTTTCACCAAGCACTTCCTGGAGCCGATGACCGCATCAACTCTTTGTTCCATTCACGTCTCCGCATCGAGGCCAATCTAAGAGCCGTTCAAAGGCATGTCACAACTAAAAACTCGGATCTTAAGAATGAATTTTATCTAATTGGCAACTTTTGCATGCTGATCCTGTTATTAAAACATACTTATTGTACTCAACAACAAAATGTAAGTTACTGATTTTGTTTTGTTTGGTAAAAAAAAAAAAGCCATCCCCGCATCTGAAAAATCACTAACAAAATAAAAACACCACCCGCTCGCGTAGATTTTTTTAGTACCACTCCTGAAAACCACTTAATTAATTTTTAGTGGCCTAAACCAAATTAACACACCATTAAAGGTACAACAAGGCAACACAATCAATATTGATGGCCTAATACAATTTAAAATGTGACAATCATAAAATATGTATTTAGATATAATAATAGCAAGCCGAATACTTTAGTCATGTTTAAATATGTGTAAAAGAAAGAGTAATAAAAGTAATAAGCAAACGCTCTGGTCATGTTTCATCACCAAGTCCACCTAATGTATCCCGGTTAAGGAGGGAACCATTACCACATTCCTCTGAAACGTACTAGCCTAACACGACCAAAACAAGTAAGAATACCGACAACTGCTAAAAATTTACAGATAAACATTTATTTTTGTAAATGTCATGATTACAATTCACAGTGTTACAATACGTTTATAAGCAGTCCGTTACAACTATGAGACTTTTGAAGAAAACTTTACAAATCGAAAAACAAATGCATCTTCCCAAATCCTGTTTGCCTTTTTCATGCAATCAATTTAAGTGCAGTGCTAAATAATTATGCAGCAGTTACATGATTTATTTACGAAAATGATAGATAAATTACTTTTTTATTGAACAAGTTACAAAATTACCGATATTACTATTATTTCCTGATTTTTATCGCTGAAATTGCAATGAATGGTTATTAGGTATAGTGACTGCTCTCAATTAGAACGCAAACCTCTCATGTAAAACTATTCATTTTTTCTTTTACATTACCGAACAAAGCGTTACATACATATTAGAAGGCAAAATAAAACAAATTTAACACAGCGACTGCTCGAATTAATAAGTAAACATCTTACACGTAAAAAGTGAACAAAACTAGTAAGCAATAACTAGCATAATTTAACGAATATAGGGGAAAAAGTCTAGGGGAAAATAACACGAAAAGACCTGACAAAAAATAGTCACAAAAAAAAAATGATTAAAAACCGCGGAAAATAGGGCCGGAAATAAAATCTGATGAAAAAAGACGATGGAAGAAAGCTGTAGGAAAAAAGCCGTAGAAAAAAATAGCAATAGGGAAAAACTGGGGAAAAAAATTTGGTAGAGCTTTTTTTCAAAAATACTACCTAATGTATTAGTTATGTGTGCGTGGAAACAATGCCATTACACACACTAGCAAGAAACACTATCAGCATGTCAAGCATGCTAAGCAAGACAATATTATTCTGACCAAAAGCAGGAATTCCATAAAAGCTAGCTTCACGTATTACGTATGCTTTATTCGTCCCTACCGGAACTTATTTCCTCTTATTTTTTACACACCTTTTCTACTTCGGGTGATTGTGTAAAGGGAGGGGAGGAGGAGAAACAACACAATTCGGAAAAATTATCAAAATTTGCGGAGACAAATTCCGAAATAACTCTGCAAAAAAGGTTAAGAGAGTTAACAGAAAAAACTTATGTTTTCCC
>JAHWFP010142899.1:3161-20013 GCA_023313725.1 Lithobius niger | reverse complement strand
AAAGGATTTAAACCTAGTAACATTACAGCAAATGGGCACTATTCTCAACATAACTTGAACATAACTTGAGAGAAAGATACTCTTAACACCTGGCTAGCTGAAGTCCGTGCTAGCACGGGTGGTGTTTGATGCATCGTTTGCAACATTGGGAAGGTCTGCTTTCTCATGTGTTTGGCATGGAAGGCGTGTATTCCGTCTGTGTATTTTTGCATACAGTTGCTACAAACGCTGACCCAGGCTCCATGCACTTACATATGAATATAAAGAATGCCGAAATAGGTGTTTGTACAATAAATAAGTCCAAACTTTTATGCCGTACGTTTTGTTATTTTTTTTTTACGGGAGAGGCAGAGAGTAAATAGCGTTTTCAGCATTTAACCGAGTTTTACTAATCTTTTAATTTTAATCGTCCACAACGACAGAACTTTTAGCCAGCGTTTTAATATTAAATTGTGTGTACCTGAAGCATCAAAAACCAAAACTGGTAAAAGAGACCGCCAAGTTCTGGTTCGGTCCTTCAAAGGAGTGATATCAACACACGAAAACATTCGCCAAGTTTGTTTTACCATTAAAAATAACGTTTTTAGTGTGTTGCCAACAATCACTCTGTTTCCAATCATTCTACTCCCTCGTTATTAGAAGAGATTGTTTAAGTCATCACAGGCCATTCCGCATTGTTTGTGCAAGCTGGTGGCTCGGGTGGTTGGTGTGTCCATTGTGTAACACTGGTTGTTCTACAACTCGTTTTTATTAATGTAGATTCGTACTTTTGTAGATTTATGACCCGATTAAGGAACGTTACGAAGTGGGCATTCCGTATCCCGGTATCCAGAAAGACAGCCTAAGTGAAAACGCCAAGTTACAAGTTGTTGTTGTTGAGGAGTCAAATACAGTGAAAATCATCAAAAAGGACACGGGGGAAACACTGTAAGTACAGGATGCTTTAAAGCAATTTTGTGACCATTCCAAAGCTAAGACGACCTTGTGACGTAGTCGTTGCAACCAGAGTCTTCACACGGTAACGTTTGAGCGATTCAAAATTAAATAACTGAATCCAGTTTGATCGACACCATGCCACTGGTGGTGCATGCACCGGTACAACTACAATTCGAGGCAGATGGAAATAACTCATAAGGGTTATCCTTGGCAACAAGCAGTGAGCAAAACACTAGTGTTGCCACGTCTTATAAAAGCAGGGGGCAACCGTTTTTGTTGCTGAGAGCTGAAAATACTCTTCGGAGAGTTTGAAATGCAGTCACTGTCGCCGAATGCTAAGGATACCGACCCTCTTAGGAATCTAAGCAGTACCACTTACTGCTACCTAGTTGCTGCGCTCCAATTGCGACGACAATGTCACATTCATATACCTTACCTAATAAGTAAAAATGTCTTGTACCTGAAAACATTAAAAGAAATTGCGCATTGCTTTTTTTATGTTTTTTGTTCTGACAGAGGTGCTTTTTTCTTTTTGACAATGGGAGGAGCACAGGTTTGTATTTATTGTATTTTACTGTATTTTATTAGAGTTTAAAAGGCCTAGAAGCCGTATACACTCTCTTCTAAGAACTGACGAACTACTTAAAAGTAACATATTGCACTAGCATGTCCAGGCAATGACGACATCGCAACAAATCAACCAATTACTCAGTGTCCCAACGCAGACCTGCTGCCACCGCTGGCGAAGTCCCATCCTAACTACCAACATTGGCTTGTCTTTCTGGCCCTAACAATAGTGATTGTGTGGGTACTTGCCCTTAACGATGGTTATTTGTGTGAATCCCACTGCCTTGTCTAGTTGCGTTTTACGATGGTTATTTGTGTGGAGTTTACTGCCTTGCCTACTTACCCTGCACTATAATAAATTATTTGTGCAGATTGCCTTGTTTACTTGTCCTTAAAGGTGCTAGTTCACCATTTCGATAGCGTTATCCATATTCTAAACACAGCATCCACGCTCCAGATTCTCCACCATCCAATAGGCTGATGTGGGTCACGTGATCTCGTTTTAGTCAGGAAACTCGCAGCGGTGCTGAGAATAGTGTTGTAATTTTCTTTAATCTACCGCTGTTTTCTTTATGTTGCTCGAAGATTCTACGGTGCTGCATCTAGAAGTTAAAAAGGTGAAAAGACGCCCTAAACTATGGTTTATTGTTTGGTGCCCCACTGCCATCGACTTGCACATATGATAAATATGTTAATTGGATCTCATTGCCTCGTCTACTTGCCCATAACGATGGTTACTTGTGTGGCGATCGACCATTGCCGTGTCTATTTGACCACAATGGTTTAAACAATAAACAGGAAACAAAGCCGAGTAGGCTCACTCAGGCAACGGAAATAGGTTTGCATCTGTATTAATTTCTTTGGCCTTAATGCTGGTTATTTGTGTGGATCCTATTACCAAGTTATCTCTTTGCCCTTATGACAGTTGTTTATGTGGATCTTATTCCCTTTGGCCATAACGATGGTTACATGTGTGGAAATCTTGCTTGCCTGTTGGGAGGCTCAACACTTTCTTAAAACCATATTACATTGCAGAGATTCCGAAATATTAAAACTTTACATTGCGCTACTTAACTGGGTACATAACCAAAAGGGTCCATTACCGAATAGTTCAACTGTATTTCTCCTGCAGCAAAGTAAAAGATTGCAGTACAGCTTACGGTTGATCGGCACCAGAAGACGGTCTCCCATTGGCTGTTTCATCCACTCTGGAATGAAGCAGCGCGTCACTAATGCATACAACGACAGTCTTTTACTTACTGCTACTGACAATCGCATATTCTGTCAGAAATCTCTTTGAAGCATCTCAGCACCTGTTCCTTAGAGGTGCCTGCCCCCTCGTAGGCTTTCCTGTATGAGTTGGTTTTGCGATATTAGCTCAAACGGATGTAAATGTCGCAAATGCTACAAATGCTACAAATGCTAGTAATGCTACAAATGCTGCAAATGTTTAAATGCTCTCATTTTCTGATTAATTTTTCGTTCGCATAAGATGGTTTTGCTAAATTCACTCAAACGTAATGAAATGCTGCAAAAGCTATATACGCGTAGGGTGTACAAAAATAATGATAGGTCATGTCCATTCAGCCTTTCCTTTTAAAGTATCAATAAAATGTAAATCAAGGCCTTTCAAGAACCTATAACATGGTCATTGTTAGGAATTCAGCAGTATGAAATTACCTTTCACAAATTTAAGTACTTTTAATCTAACTGTGGGAACCTTATTTGTATTTATTTATTTATTTATTTATTTATTTATAAATATTTATTTTATTTTCTCTTTTAAAGTATCAATAAAATGTAAATCAAAGACTCTCAAGAACCTATAACTGACCATTGTTAGGAATTCGGCAGTATGAATTTTCCTTTCACAAATTTAAGTACTTTCAATCTAACTGTGGGAACCTTATTTGTATTTTTTATTTATTTATTTATTTATTTATAAATGTTTATAAATATTTATTTTATTTCCTCTTTTAAAGTATCAATAAAATGTAAATCAAAGACTTTCAAGAACCTATAACTAACCATTGTTAGGAATTCAGCATCTTGAATTTTCCTTTTACAAATTTAAGTACAAATCTAACTGTGGGAACCCTATTTTTATTTATTTATTTATTTATTTATTTATTTATTTGTTTATTTATTTTCAGATTTGATCTTTTAAGATCCCCTCTAATTTACACGGACAAATTTATTCAGTTTACTGCACCATTACCAACCAAATACCTGTACGGTTTGGGTGAACGGAGAGACAATTTTCTACGAAGTTTCAACTGGCAGAAGATTACTATGTTCAATGCTGACCAAAGACCAGTAGTAAGTACCGGTTTCTGTACTCGGACTGCCTTGAAAAAGGTTCCATTAAAAATTCTGCGTCATCTTGTTTTGTATACTCTTCCATTCACAGAAAGTGATAATAAGCTTAATCCAAAGTCGATTGAATGGTGTTTTATACAGGTGGTCACGTGCAGCTGTTTAGTACAGATTCTTTCAGGGCATTTTTTTTAGGAAATGCGACTGGAGGTCCACTTTTTCAAAAGGGTACAATGTTAACATACAAAGGGTACCGTTGTGTCATTGACATTAGCATAATTAAAAAAAAATCAAACTATGCTTTTTTTTTAATTAAGCGGTAAATAGATGGGGAAGGAAACTAAACTGTAAAAAAGAAAGGTTTTCGAAAAAAAAAAATTTTCTGGAGCTAATGGAAAGAAAACCCAGCTGAAATAAATATACGTCCACAAATCATGAGGATAGGATGAAACTTTATAAAACTATTTGTTGTTGTTTGCGGGTTAAAAAAGGTAATGCAAATCACAAATCATGATTTTGTAAAAAACTTGGCGACAAACTCTATCTAGGTTCATAAAGTAGTGGTTCCTGATATTTACGACTTTTTGATTTTTGCAACAGCATCCCGGGAATTCAATGATAAAGTCCCAGTTCCATTAAAAGCAATTACGAATGGTAGCGTACTGTTTTTGTATGCTTGCTAAACTCAAGAGGGGGACCGAAATTGATTATACAGGGTGCGGCAAAATTCTGGTCACACGCAAATAACTGCCGATATAATGGTCCTATGTTAATTCTGAAGACATATTTGTAATGTAAGTCAGGTACGGGGAAGCCAATGATGATATTTTCAATGACCTTGAAATAGCATTCAAGGTCATCTGCATTCTATCTTCCAAACGGCACAAGATACATTACAAAAGTGAATTGCAAAGTTGCACGCAAGCATCAATAATGACAAACTGCGAAAACAAATTGAAAATCGGAGCATAATTGCAGTGGTTATAAGGAAAACAAAATAGCAACAAAGTCTTCCCTGAACGTTTTAACTGCTCTGCACTGAAGCTAGGGGCTGCCTTTACAAGTGAGTGAATGCGTTCCGAGCATTTCCGGCAGCAATGAGCGCAGTTAAATTCCAGATTGCAGTAAACGAAAACGGATACGGATTAGTAATGAGCTATCATTTGCAACACAGAAAGCCACGTTCGGTATGTGATTACTTTCAGATTTTACACTAACTATTTTTTTGGCCGAAGCCTAATTCCCATTTCAGTGATTTCCAGCCCGGTCGCAACAATAGCCCAGTAATGAAAAATCGTAATTGTCGTTACGAATGCCCTCACTTTAATCCAAAGGTGGAAAAACCTTGGACATTCGAATGCCCGCATTTTTTAACAGCCATCATTATGCCATTACAGATTATTTCCATTAAAGGGAAAATTATAAGTTTATGATGAATGGGAAGCAATTGACAAGATGAATTAGTGTCACTTGCTCACTGGCAGAGATGGATTTATATTTCTGCCTCAGGACTACGAAACAAAGTTTTTTCATCGTCTTTTTTTTCCCAGGAAAAACGTTTCAGGAAAAATGCAGGATAGGCCTTACGATCAAAATACGCCGAAAATAAGCTGGACGGGTGGGAAAATAAGTTTAAATGTGTGGGTATTCGCATGCGTAAATAAACTTTTTTACGGGTTGTGGGCGGAATTTTACCTTGCAGTAGTAGGCTAATTCATTACCAGAAATGAGGTCTCTCGGACCAAGAGCAAGAGCTTGGCCTTCAACCCAGTTAGGCCTAACCCTGCACTGCTAAAATAAAGAAAACTTTTTCAAAATGATGTGGAACCAGCTACGTTTGTTCTATCAAAACCTTTTTTTTTCATTCGTAAAGCTGGATGTATCATCTCTCACATGCCAAGAACACTTTTTGAAAAAATGCTTCCTTAATTAAAAAAAAAATTCATTTTGTTTACATTGCATCGAAAATCCATGCTATTTTCACACAAACCACTAAACACACACTAAACCACAATAAAGTGGACGCACGTTTTATAACAGCAGGGGGCGTGGGGGTGTAATTTTCCGATTCCCCCCCAGAAAAAAATATTTTTTCCGCTTTTGAAAACAACAATGCGTTCGATTGTTGCAACCGGGCTGGATGTCACTCAAAGGGGCATTAGAGCTGGAAAAAATAATAAATGTAAGATCAAAAAATAATCACATATCAAACGTGTCTTTCTGTCTTGTGAATCATGGCTAAATACTTTAGGCCTAATCCGTATCATACGTTGTTTTCGTTATTGCGTCCTGAATTGCACTCGTTCACTTGCATTGATTGACGCACGAAAGTCTCGGATCACAGAAGAACACTTGCTTGCAGAGGCAGCCCCTAAGCTTCACTGCATGACAGTTAAAACGTTCTGGGAAGACATTGTTGCTATTTTGTTTTCCTCGTAACTATTGCAATTATGCTCCGATTTTCAATCTGTTTTCGCAGTTTTGTTATGTTTGACGCTCGCGTACAACTTTGTAATTCACTTTTGTGCTGTATTTTGTTCCGTTTGGAAGATAGAATGCAGATGACCTTGAATGCTATTTCAAGGTCATTGAAAATATCTTCATTGGCTTCGCCATACCTGACTTACATTACAAATATGTCTTCAGAATTAACATAGGACCATTATAACGGCAGTTATTTGCGTGTGACCAGACTTTCGCCTCACCCTGTTTAAAGACATGTAAAGTATTTGTAGTGAAGTGGATACTGGACTGAATCTGAATCCATTATCCATGCCCCAAAAATTTGTAATTTAGGAAAACCCGTTCACACGTTATAATTAGTCAAACTAAAAGGGTATTATTTTTCCCTTTTTAGGCCAGTGGACCTCCAGCGGGTCTAAATTCGGTTTCACTGGAGTTCCACTTTAGTCATCTGCAGGTCCACTTGGACCTCCAGTTAGCATGTAAAAAAAAATGCCCTGGTTTTCTTTTGTTCTTAAAATTAAGCCAGTTTGCCAAACAGGACTGTTTTCGTGCGTTTCTTGTCCTGCAGCTGTGGATCACTTGCAGCAGTTTTCTAAATGCCTACATTCACGCGTCTACGCTAGAGGACACAAAGAAACGACTACTCCCCCTGACGGGTTAGTACACAGAAATCGACCAACCGGGCTACAAAACAAAATGGCTGCTGCCATTCACAAGCTTTTGCCGTCTTCGTTCAAATTGCTGATAAAACGTTATCATCGTTATCTTTATCATTAATCACTTCACCTGCCTGCAGCTGTGAGGTTCAGTTAAAGCACAGGCAGGGACTCGTTGTCTCGTCGCTCGCGCGTCGCATGGATACAGAGTGCCATAATGTAATGTAATGTAATGTAATGAATATAATGTATTTATTTATAACATTAGACGTCATTGTCCCAATGGACTGAGATGAGACTTAATTAAAAAAAAAAAAATAATAAGTCAAGTAAAATGACACATTACAAAACAAATTTCCAGGAAAATAGCAATAGGCTTATAGGATTTCAAAATACACCCACTCACAGAATTGCACTGCTAAAAAAACAACATTTATATAGAATAAATCTTTAAAGGCAATATTTGAGCTATAACCATGATGTTATCCTGAAAAATCAGAAAAAAACACTACCAACATATATATACGTTTTTTTTTTGGTTTTTTTAAACTTCAGGCTCAAATTCCAGAAAGAAAGTTCCAAAGCCTTCAAACCAAGAAACAAAATTTTCGGAAAAATTCAATTCTCCGTCGTAGTAAACATTCGTAATGATTCAAAAACAGTGCCCCAAAATGCCAATATTCCAAAACAACCAGTCAGTCAAAATTGTAAAGAATTTCCTCACAAACAAACCTGTCCAGTCTGTTTTTAAAGCTAAACACGAAGGAGCATAATGAAGGGGTGAAATCAGCCGAAGTCATCTTGTAGAACAATTCGTTTTTTATTTTAATAATTACTACAATCATCACTGGAACTCGCGCTGATAGTCTTTATTGGTAATATTTCTCACGTTCTAAGTCATTATTTGTACCACTAGATTGTGCAGAGCGATCTGAGAAGCTTTTAAGTTTTTGCTACTAGAGTCAACTTCCGGTAAAGGCCTCTCGACGCTAAAACGTTTCCCAGATCGCTATGGATAATGGAGGGGTACAAATAAGGACTTGGAACGTGAGACAAGTTATCAAGAAAGACCTTCAGCGTGAGTTCCAATGATGATAATAGCACGTAAGCGGAAAATTTAATAACACTCAATACAGGTATAGATTGTTTTACGGTATGACTTCCGGCTGGTTTCATTCCTTTCATTATATCAAGAGTCTTGATTATATGGTATGGTACTCTGTATCCATGCAGTGAGTGTATGAGCGACAACGAGCAGTGATGGGCACAAATCGAATCGTGATTTGATTCAATCGCCAAAAATTCTACAAAATCATTACAAATCGCGAGTCGGAAGTAGGAAAACACAACTGTTGCTGTGATTCAAGATTGAATCGGTATGAATTCCAGTAGAATCGAATCTATTTACCTCTCTTGAATATTCACTTTTGTACCGCAAATCACGATTTCAAGTTGCAGTTTTGCAGAACAGAGAGAATCGCGATTCGATTCGCACACTTTAATGGTGATTTCATCACTAGGAAACTCGAATCACGATTCGTCTCGGACACTGATTCGATTTGAATTTATAAGAGGCCAGCGATTCACGATTCGATTCGATTCGAATTAAGCAACACATTTTTTTGGGAGTTGAGTTGGCGATTCACATTCGAATCGAAATTTGACTGTACACCGATTTTATTTGAATTAAATACAGTATTCAACGATTCGCGATTCAATTCGATTTGAATTAGGCAAAATTTGGACTGATTCAACTTGAATTAAAAATAGAAGCCACGATTCGCGATTCGGATTCAATTCGTTTCTAATTTGGCAACAGTTATACTGATTCCTGATTCTACTTGAATTTAAAATAGAAGCCACGATTCACGAGTCAATTCGATTCGAATTAGGCAACTTTTCGACTCTAAGGGCACGTTTACGCAAGCACTCGCTTTTGCATTCTCGCGGCTAGAAGCTAGAAATCATCTCAAATTCCAACATGGCGGCGGTTTTACGTCTGCCGCCTCGCAACGAAAACAGCAAATAACGTGAGTTCAGAGGCGTTTGGGAGAATTGTTTTGTCATGATGAATTCTTTATATTATTGGCACGGATTATAAGACTGCAAATATTTACTCAAACGATGTCGGATTTAGCTAATCCATATACGGTTGTAACCATGGCAACGACAACTTTGCCATTGTGATTAAATTCTCGCTGCGAGAATGCAAAAGCGAGTTATTGCGTAAACCCGCCCTTAAGTTGGTTCGCGATTTTAATTATATACAGAAAGCCAAGCTTTTAAACATTTGAGATAGACAATAATCTTGCAATTTTTTTGCCCAATTTTTTTGCAATGATTTGTAAAGCAGAGTGAAGTATTTTATTTCTAAAAAGAATTTTGATGACTTTATTTCTGGATTTTTTTTCAATCTGTTTGGTTCGGTTAGGCTAGCAGTAGCAAATCCGTAGACCTCGATTTCATAGATTCAGTGCATTTGCAACGAGTACACAAAACCAAATTGGTATCAAAGTATTACGAATTAGAAAACAAAAACGAGCTCGTTTAATGTTTAAGGTATAGGTTTAACTGATCCGAAGTCAAAACAGCAAAGTAACACAAATAAACTTTCCTGTAAGGTTTCACATACCGCAGGATTTCTGTACTGTTTAGTCCACGTGAAACCTTACCGCTGTATTCCACCATTAGACACGTAAATAAAATTAAAACCATATCCCAACTTTCAAAATTATTGCAAGAATAATACATTGTATAATACAGGCAATACATTGTATAATATAGGAAACACACTCGCCTACTTTCAGGGCTAAATTTTCCAGGATTATTCTAGTAAAGTCGTTTACTTTCCGTTCATCATCCGGTGCATACACCACTTTTCAAGATTCATATTTAAGACTTCAAGACTGGTATTACACTTTTATTTTCAACATTTCCAGGGTTTCAAGGAGTCACACGAACCCTGAATTACTTAATCTGTAGGTCTGTACTAACCACACTAAAAGTATAGCTTTTATGATTTTTAAGCGATGTCGTTTAACCAAGTAGAATGAACCAGTCAAACCTATCGTGTTTTAAAGTAAAAATTGTAAAAACATGTGAATACAGCAGCAAGGTTTCACGTGGGCTAAACAGTACATGAACACCGTCTGCTTTATGTGAAACCTTACAGGAAAGTTTGTTTGTGTTACTTTGCTGTTTTGACTTCGGATCAGTTAAACCTTACCTTAAACATCAAACGAGCTCGTTTTTGTTTTCCACAGTTTATTAATGCTTATTTATTCTTATCGGTAGGCCTATAATAAAACGGTAAAACCGAGCTAGATGAGGAGTTGAAATAGGAGAAAGTGGCGTGAAGGGTATTGTTGTCGATGCCTGTAACAATAAAGGTTGACTATCTTTATTATTGGAGCTGCATTATTTCCAAAGAATCTTTGTATAGTCATTATCTGTAAGAGGACTGCGCATGAATTAAATTGAATCGTTAAAACTATTCGACACATTTCAAATCGTGATTCGCTTGACCAACCAAACATAATTGTGATTCGACTAAATCGTGAATCAAATCAAATAGGGCCTAGACCAATTCGCGATTTGGGTGCGATTTGAAAAAATAATATTGCAAAAATTATCTGAAGGGATACTCGAAGCTACTCAAATAGTCATCTGTTTGCATAATGTTTGAGAATCGTGATTTGATTACATCGCGAATCGATCATGAATCAATTCAAAAACAGAAGAGTGTAATCGCGATTTGAGAATGATTTCAGAAGAACTTGCGAGTAAATCAATTCACAGAAGTTAGTAGAGAATCGGCTAATCCATGATTTGATTCGATTTGATTCAGCGAAATTTCTGAGCATTATTTTGAATTGAATTGAACTGCTGAAATCAAGTGGCGGTAATGACACTAGGAATCAGTCAGCAGGGCATGGACACTCAACTCGCGATTCGATTTAAATCGTAGCTGATCTGCACTCGAACTGATTTGCGATACGACGGCGATTTAACCCTTCGACGATTTGAATGATTTAACTCCTCACGCTCGGGAATGAAAGCGATTCGTGAATTGAATTATATCGTTACTGCGTTGGGAGTTTGATGATTGAAATTCAAAGATGGTAGAAAATCGAATGATTTGGAGTGAGTTAAATGGTTAAGAAGATGATTCTGCCCATCACTGGCGACGAGACGTCAAGTCCCTGTGAGTTAGCGGCAGTCACATGGCAGTATCACCGATTGAAAAGTGAATCAAAATACCATGGCTCTATCTAGCGGCACTGATATTGTTAGCCATTGCAGATTGCTCCCAGGTGCACGATGACGTACCAAATTTTCGCTCACTAATTAAGGAGGGCGTTGCTTGTTTGTTTTGTTAAAAAAAGAAATGCAGTTGTGCATTCCTTCGCTTGGTGCAAGCAAGTGCTAGATAGTACTAGGTAGCGCTAGATGTTGCCATATTCTGCAGACTTTCAATCGGTGAGAGTGCCACTTTAAATCCACCATACCTATAAAAACACGGTCGCGTTCGCAGTGGATGTTAATTTTTTTTATCGGTGGGAAGCGATTACCTTGTATTTGCACCCGATCTAGCACATTTGTGTGTGGCTGCGCAGATGCATCTACACTGCAGGAAATGGGGAAAACTGTATATTTCTTTTCCATCTAGCGATCTAGCGAAACACGAGTATGGTGTAAAGTCAACATCAATATTATGCATTGAATTACGTTGATCCCGTTTATGAATACCAATCGTGACGTTGATCGCGCACCATACTCTTGTTTTGCTGAACCGCTTCCTGGAAAAGAAACGCGCAGAAGGAGAGATGTCCACTACATGCAGCATTACAATTTGCAACAAATTTGTAGGGAAAAGAACCATCCATTTAGCGAATTGCTTCAGCACCGTTAAGAAATGAAACGGACGGTTTAACCCCTTCCACTAGCTAAATAACTACCATGATGTTGTCGGTCGTTTACCAATGGTGGTTTAGTATGCATGTATACAGCTAAATTGATTTGTTGAGTTTTTAGAATTTGTTATCCAATATTCCATAAAATACCAGGCAGTCAAACCGCAACAAAGTGAATTTCAGTTCTGGTTACTGTTATGCTCTGTCTTTCCTCTCAGTTCCAGCTTTTTGAGCAAAATAGAAATTGTGGTTCGGTTCAAACTGGTTTTAATCGGTTTGAAAATGGTTTGAAAAGTGGTTTTCAATTTAGTCTAACCTAACGTAACCTTCAACATCATGTTTTGATCAAATAGAAGAATAAAAATTTGCTTATACCACCCGCCAAGGCTGTTTGCCGTGACGCGCACATCACGTGACTGGGCTGGTCCATTCAGACGGCTAAAGATCCGGCATTCTCGTTCGTCATTGGCTAACTCATGATGACATCATGGCAAACAGCCGTGGCTCGTGGTATAGAAAACTTAAATTGCAGGACTCGTCAAATTTGTTGTTTTACTATTGCATTTATACTTGTTAAGTAAAAGTAAGTATACGTAAAGGAGCCTTTTCACCTTTTCAACTCCTAGATACAGCAGCGTAGCTTCGAGCAATATAAAGAAAACAGCGGCAAATTAAAAATGGAACAACACTATTCGCAGCAGCGCCGCGATTTTCATAACTAAAACGAGATCACGTGACCCCCATCAGCCTATTGGATGACGGAGAATCTGAAACGTGTGTGCTGTGTTTAAAATATGAGCACCGCTACCGAAATGGTCAGCAGGCGCCTTTAAGTAAAGTTAAGCGACGTAAAGTACCTACATCAAGTATTTGGCTTTCGAAAGGATTTTCGGGAAGAGAAAGGCCCTGCGATGTATCGTGCTCATTTTGATTGTGGCATGTGTAAGATTCTAGGATATTACAATTGGAATTACCTTGCAAAGTTGTCCTTCTCTCCTTCTAGCGCTACACTCTGAAGACGAAGTGTACTGACAGTACACATGAATGTGTACTTTCTCAGCCTCCACACGAGTTGTGTACTGGCAGTACACAGTCTGTGCACTGAGACTACACGTTCTCGTCATAGGTTGTGTACTACCAGTGCACAAATTGTGTACTCTCAGTACACAGTTCGTGTGGAGGCTGAGAAAATACACATTGATGTGTACTGCCAGTACACATCGTTTTCACAGTGTATGGCTACCTTGGACATGGAGGAAAGAGAAAGACCATGCCCTTGGAGGAAAGAGAAAGTAATGGCTACGGCTAGGAGCCATCTTTCCTCCAAGATGCTTACTGCTAGTGTAGCGCATCACACCTCCAAAGTATCTAGTGTTTAGTGTCTAGTATCTATGATCAAACGCTTGTTGAACAACAAAATGAATCGCAATTCTTTATCGGTTCGGTTCTGGTCCAGTTCCATGGCAGCTCAATTTCACAGTAGGATATCAGTTTATGGTTCGGTTTCATGTCATGCAGTCATTTTTTTCCGGTTATTAAAGGTTTACAGTTACGGTTCGGATCCGATTCGACTCCCCGTAAATTAAACATAGTTTTTATTTCTATTTGCATATAAACAAGTATGTTGTCTTTGATTAGAAGAACCATTGAGCAATAACTTAAAGCAAACTTGCGTTCAAAAATAGAACTGACTGGCCATAACGCGCCAAAGCGGTGCTTTCAAAGGTGGGCTGCCGCCAATTGAAAGTCTGCAGCATCAGCATTGTCGAGTTTTGTCCAGCGTTTGCACGCAGCAAAGAAAGGAATGCACAAAGACATAATGCAATAAACAAGTCAAATGTCTCCTTAATTATTGAGTGAAAATGGGGTGCGTCCTCGTGCACCTGTTAGCAAACTGCTTGTCAGTATACAATAGATTTTAAATTATGCCTGATTTTATACTCCGTACGCGATTTGTAAACTGGGCGTGGCTCGCGAGTAGCTTGGTTGTAGCATACTTTTTCCCTGAGTCGGTGTGCCTTGTGGCTATCTATAGACCGCACCAAAGGCTTGTCTGTGCGCGATCATGGTTTTGTTATTTGATGCCAATTTTTTTAATGTCGCTTTTTAAAATTTTTTTATTACAGGCCTTCTCCATCAATAGGGAATCGGGGGAATCGAAAACAAATAAAAAATATTGGCGGGGGGGGGGGGGGGTATAAGATAAATTTCAGCCTGAATTCAAAAAAGAGAAAATACTTTTTTTCTTACCGAATCACATTTTAGCCTCGATTTTCTTTCCACTTACTGTCATAATTTCCGATTCAGGCCATTTCAGCAGTGGAGTAAATAAGGATGGTGGAGTAAAAGGGCTCCCCCCCCCCCACCCTAATATCGTGCCGTGGGGCATAAAATCTTTGGAAAAATGTATTTATTTACTATTTTCATTAAAAAAACATTCGTCACTGCCTTTTGGGTATTTCTTCTCTCCCTCCCCACCCTTCTTGTATTTTGGGTCAGACGGTAATAAATATAAAAAACACGTAGCTGGTTTTAAGTTTTAATTCGTTGTGGAGCTAAAAAAAAAAGTTAAGGAAGGAAGTGTGTTCTACTGTTGTGAATGTTGTAACAATTTATTTGTGAAATAGTACAAATTTCAGATCTTTTCATTTTTGGTGGTTGTGAAAACAACTGTTTGTATAGCCGGTGTGTAGCGAAATGAGTCTTCGGCCTTTTCCGATCGGAATAAGGCGACCAACCAAGCCGTCACTTGCGCTGTTAGCTGTGAGTCCGGTGCGCCTTTTCTTTAGCTGCCATTGCCGTTCTCGCCCGTGACGCTCATTCACCCAAGCAAGTTTCATCCAAATAAATACTGTAAATGAGACGGATTACTTCTTAAATGTCGTACCTGACGTAAAAATCGGCGACGCTGGGAAACAATTTCTGGACACTTTTATTTAAAATTTCTATTGTTGCATTTTCCGTATTTCATCCCAAGTTTCTTTTTCATGGTTAAATGCCACGGAAGTTTTCCCATCTTTAAATCCAATCTTCGATTTGAACTTGGCCAAAACATTATCAAGATTTGGATAATTACTTTCTCGGTGAATTTCAGTTATTGCTGTTCGAGCAGCTGACAGTTGAAAGTCGTCCAAGCTTGTTACCGTTGGCGCCTTTTTTGGCCGTTATTTCGCTGCCGTTATAAACCGCGGAACTGTAGCGTCTGCTGCGGCTGGAGTGGCACTTGTTTCGGCGAATAGTTGCGCGCCTTCGTTAACTATTTGAAACCACAACTGAAAGAAACCTTTGTTGCATCTGACGTTTCTTGGGAAACGGCGTTCTTGCTCTTTGTTGGTTCCTTGCTTCGCAGATAACAATAGACATTCCAAATAATTTCCCTAGTAGGCTGTGAATCATTTTACCTCTTTTCCCGATTGAAGACACGTTAATAGACGCCATTTTGTGACTGCTGTACTGGCGGTTTTTTTTTTTTACCCATGATGCTAGTCGTGATGTTGTACTGGAGTGGACAATCGATATTTTTTTAAGCCACGCCCAGTTTACAAATCTCGTACGGATTATAAGTTATGATTTTAAGATTTTTTAAAGCAATGAAATGTGTGATTTTATTATATTTAGTGAGTTTGCAGAACACTCCTATAGAGCAGTGATATTTGCCGCCATATTGGCACCAGTATGGGTTTTGTAGGGCATAACTACAAGGTGCACTACATAAAAATGGAGGGAAAAACAACGGAAGAGCGGATTTCTTAGGCTTAAAATAAGGTTGTTTTCTCCAACAGCAAAAATCGCGCGTTTTAGGTCTAAGAAATCACTCTTCACAGCATCGGCTTCAGTATGACGCCCTTTTGTTTCTCTCTGCAGTGCCCCTTGCAGCTAACCCATTAAGGCTCCAGCATAGAGTTATATACAATAATACTACGTCGTGTCACTGCTCTATAGAGCAGCGTCAAGTGACGTCATATTGGCTACGAGAACCATTTGAGGGCATAGCTACAAGGTGTACTAGATTAAAATGTAACGGAAAACAACGGCACTTCTAGTCAAGACAGAGCTTTGAGAGCGGATTTCATAGGCTTAAAAGAACGTTGTTTTCTCCAACAACAAAAATCACGCGTTATAATTTTAAGAAATCCAGTCTAATAGCATTAGCTTCAGTAAGACGACCTTCTTTTTTCCCTCCAGTGCTCCTTGCAGCTAACCCAGTTACTGGCTCCACCATAGAGTTATACACAATAATACTACGTTGTGTCACTGCCGTATAGTGCTGAAAAAGGGTGCGCATCCAGTTGTGAAAATATCATACAATGAGTACTTTTCTCAGCACCATTTGGATTTTACCTTTGCGTTGCGTGATATCGCCTCAAAATCGCAATTTTCATGAGGAGTCTTTGATGCTCATGAAACTGGCTAGATAACTGAAATGCGTCGAAATATAACACATTCCCACTTGACGTTGCACTGAAATTTTAACCTTCGCGTTCTGTAAAAACGTGTAGGTCTCGTTGCATTGTGGTATCTTCCCGGAACAAAAGACTAATACCACTTTCTAAAACTAAATTCTAAACCATCAATTATTGGAGAGAGTTGGGTACCTCCAAGACGCAGCAAACTCAACAGAGCTTTTTAAATTGTCTACACATTGGATTGTAGTTTTAGAAGATTTGAAGGTCTCACGTGAAAACAAGTCTTCAATGTTCGTTGGTTTCGATGAATTTGATTGGTGACTTGGAAGGTACTGTACGTGGGTTGTGACGAATGTATTATCATAGAAGCATGTTAGGAGTGCTTTATTTAGTACGATGTGCTAACGCCAGAAGGAGCAACAATACTGCGCCTGCACCAAGTTGAGTAAAATCGAAACTGAAACGTATCACGCGAAGCAGACGTGTGCTACGAAAGCAACGCTCTATTTTATTGTTGGCTAGAGCAACTTACGAACAACTGATTTGTTTAGTTTAGTTTAGTTTAGTTTAGTTTAGTTTAGTTTAGTTTAGT
>JAHWFP010142897.1:0-14330 GCA_023313725.1 Lithobius niger | reverse complement strand
CGAGTACAGTTATCAGGACTTGACAATGGAATTTTTTCGCTATGAGGGAGGTTGCATCTTGGAATTCGCTTCCTGATGTTGCGTTTTGTGCAGTCTCAGTGGGGGGGCTTTAAACTAGCCCTTGACAAAGTCCTCTTCTACAGTTGTTGAAGCGACAATACTAAATATAAATTATGTTGAAACAGTGTAAGTTGTATTATTGCCCTTCCTATTCGCCTTCCATACCATCTCTCTATGGTGGTTGAAAAGTATATTGTTATTACATTATTATTATAATTCGTGTTAGATCGCAATTTTTCGGGCCGAATCGTAAGTGTCAATCATTCTATCCCTCAATCAGACTTCTAAACATTCCCAACAACTTCTTCCTTGCCAATAAATTTTATGTACGCACTTTGCTTTCGTGAGAAATGTTGCCAAAAGATATATACTTTCGTTTTTCGCTCATCACCCTTCTGCAAGTTTTTTGGAGCTAACGCTGCATTAATTAACAATTAATTAATTAATTTGTTGCTCATTGTTAACTCTCGCGGATATTTATTGTTGTCGTTTCTTGATTGTTGATAAACTTTAAATAAATATGGGTGAAAACCTATTTACGTTGCCTTTTGGACAACACTTCTCAAGCCCGTTTGGATTTCCTTCCTGTTGACAAACATTCGAAACCAAAATATGTCTACTTCAGTCACCGAATAAAACCGCAACCCCAAATGTAGTACTCTTTCGTTTGCACTACAAAGCCTACTAAAACAATTACATAAGCATCAGTACTAACCACAAAATGGGTTTTGCGTAACTATACCTTTTCCTATTCTACTGTGTTCTCCAATGGTTGTTAAACTGATCAATCTACCAATTATAGCTTTTGTTGTCACTTAATCTTGAGTAGGAGGACTAATGCCCAACAGATCAGAGACGGCGTAATAAGCAAATGCAATACTAGATACAGTCTGCTGCCACAAAATAGTAGACACAACCTGCTGCCAGCAAAATAATGGACACAGTCTGCTGCCGGCAAAATAATGGGTATAGTCTGCTGCCAGTAAAATACTAGACACAGTCTGCTGCCAGCAAAATAATAGGCACAGTCTGGTAGTAAAATACTTGACACAGTATATTGCCAACAAAATACTAGACACAGTTTGCTACCAGCAAAATACTAGACACAGTTTGCTGCCAGCAAAATACTAGACACAGCCTGCAACCTGCAAAATACTGGATACAGCCTGCTGCCAGCAAAGTAATGGATACAGTGGTCTGCAAGCAGTAAAATACTGGACACAGTCCACAACCAGCAAAATAGTGGATACAGTCTGCTGCCAGCAAAATAATGGACACAGTCTGCTGCCAGCAGTACTGAAAACAGTCTGCTGCCAACAAACAACTTGATTAAAACAGGTTTAACAGTTATATTTTAGGTTTTCTAAGGAGCTAGCCAAGTGAACCGGAAATTTATCGGTGCTGTTTTTTCCTTCCCATAAACCCCCAAACCCCGACACCCAACGAGCTTATTCACCAGTGATTTTTGCTAACACAATTTGGAAATGAATTAGGGGCGGTGGGGGAGAATCGCTGGATGGGAATGCATTCTTGAATTTTTTGCCAGGGATCATTACAGTTGAAGTTGTATATCTATGTGGATCGATTTCCCAACTGGATTAGCTCTCGCTTCGAAGCACATTGTATTTCGTGATGCGTTAACTACGGTTTGAAATTTACACGCAACATAGAAACATCCGGATGATTGGTCGATCAAGTTTCATTTTTTCAGTCAATTCTATCCGCCAACTCACAGCTCGATAACAGCTTTATTACGCTTGGGGTCGTAGCTAAAACGTAAGCAGTGAAAATACATATGTTTGAACGATCACCAATCTAGTGGCGTTGCTCCACGCCAACTTGATTTGTGGATTTTTCTAACGCTTTAAGAAAATCCAAACACTGTAATTGACACAGATTTTAACGGATTTAAGTACGAAAATTGCAGGGCTCCCAGTCTCCTATACTTCCTATTTTTTTTATAGGATTCCTAATTCCTATAAAGCTCCTTTAAATTCGAAAAGGCTCCTATATTTTTTTTTGTTCCGAACTGAAATGTAGCACTATTTGTGACATGTTTCCTTGCTACTCTAGTTATTGGGATAATCCTAAAAGAAGCACCTCAATATTTCTGTTCCGTGGCACTGCAGCATGGTATGAAAACAAAACGTGAATTGCGTCGAGCACTCAAACACTGCCAAGTAAAGCACCGTGTTGTGCACTCAAGGGTGATTTTTATGTTATTGTATCGTTAGGACAATCCAAAAACATTGCGTCCCAATAAACGGTTGCACACTCTCCCACTGCATCCATGCTAATAATTCCTATAAATCTCCTATAAATTTATAAATGTTGTATCAATTTTGTCTCCTATAAAGCTCATATTTTTCCGCAAAAAAATCCTATATTTCTTATTTTTACCCATTGAAGTTGTCTGAGAGCCCTGAAATTGAGAAAATAAGAGGAAACATCGAAATGCGCGTTGAAACCCGCGATCGATCGTCGTTTGAAATAAACTTTGGTCACTTGGGGTGTTTGGTGTAGGCTACCCCCCACAGTCCGTCACAAATGCGATTCCATACTTACGTAAGAGGAGGTAGGCAGAATTTAGAAAACTAAAAGTTTAGGAAGATCGTTTAAACCCGTGTCTTGTGTGTTTACGAAATAACACAATTCACGCATTTAACCAAGGTTATAATCGCAGATTAGGCCGTTAAAAATTAAGTGTTTCTCGGTAGTGGTTCTGTAATTCGTGATTTTTCAGATGCGGTGCGATGGCTTTTTTTTTTTTTTACCAGACAAAACGAAATCAGTAGCTTGCGTTTTATTGTAGAGTATAATATCTTTGTTTTAATACCAGGATTAGCGTGCAAAAGTTACACATTTCATAAAAGTTATTCTTTAGATCTAAGTTTTTAGTTGTGACATGCCCTTGAATGACTCTTTAAGATTCGTTTCGAGGCGATCGTGTGAATGGCGCAAAGAACTCATGTGGTCATCGGCTCCAGGAAATGTCTGCTGAAAGTGCTAATGCGTTATCGGTACTTTTTTTGTTTTAGACAATACCGTAAAAAATATTTCATGGGTTAAGAAAAAAACCATGCGTGCGCTCCCGAGAACCACTAAATTAACTTTAATGGCTTTATTAGGCGCCAATGTCAGTTCTTCAAAACTGTCGCTTCAAAACTTAGAACTATGATTTAGATTTTCCACGTGACAGCTTGATTTTTTTTTGTTCATTAGGCCCACGGCTGAATTCAAACTGTCACCTAAAAAAAATGTTGTACTTATATGGGAGATCTGCTGGTATCCGAGCGAACGGTAAAGTCTAATTCTCGAACCACGACGGGGAGGGGAGGTAGTCTCTACTTTCAGGCAAAGCCTACAGGGCAAATAACATTCACCTCCCCTCTCTCGTTGGGTCAGGCTTCACCGCAAACCAGAGACTATCAGCCCTCTCTAACTGGCACAGAATAGAACTGCCGTCTGCTACAGGCAGACCAGATCGCCATGCAGTATTTTACGTTTTTCGTCAGCAATTAATTGCTATTTCCGTAATTTTTTTTAACGATTTCTTGTATTATTTTTAAATGATTTATTTTGATTTTAAAACGTTTTGTAGCTATTATTTCAGTAATTACAACGCTTTAGCTAAAAGCGTTTTGAGCCTTCGTTGGAAATCTGTGTCTCCCTGACAAGACTGCGGGATTAGCGCCACTTATAAAAAAAAAAAAAAAAAACCTCCGAAATTTACGATAAACGTCATAGTAAAGAATACGACGCGACAAACAAATACAATTTTTTGTATGTAGGCTATTGCCGCCTTTTCGCGACGATAAACCCCCAACGTGCGATTCATAGCGACTCGCTCGCTCCACTCGCTCTGGTCACATCACACCCAAACAAAAAGGCCACGTCACCCACCCGTTGTCGCGGCTTCAGGCAAATCTAAACCCCCGACTGGTAATCTATCTGTTGGCTGCTTCGCTTGGTTTCGTTCCGTTCCGAAGCTGATCGCAGGCCCGGCAGCTGGTTGGTTTGGGCGGGGTCCGTTGGATCTTCGTCGCGTGCTGCATATTTGATGGTGATAGAGCGAGCTAGCCCCGCCCTCCGGAACATCGCCTCTTAACTCCCTTCCTCCTCCCCTCCCCCCCCCCCTATCTCCTCATTCCCCACTCCACCCTGCCCAAATTACAGATTAAATCAAACACGAGCGCTTAATCCACTGCATTAGCAGAAATTACGGAAAATTAAGCACAATGACGCTTGGAAGCTGCCTGTCTCTCTTTCTGTCGGACTGCTGGACAACGCAATGTTCCACTGCTGACGCTAAAGAGACACATGGACGGGTGGTGTTCGTGATTTGTACAATTTCGCAAGTGTAAGGAGGGTTATAGAAGGGTTACTAGTGCAAATAACTACCACCGCTTCACAAGGACCGCAGAAGCACAGACAACGTGGCATGTTGGAGCTTAAAGCAACATCCGGCCTGCCTTGTGACAGCCACGCGCAGTTATGTGTCCGCGCGCTGCCGTCGCGAGATTCGGCGTAGTAATACTGCAACGTCACTTCCGCACTCGTCTTCTCGTGATCACGTGAACGACGTCTGGCCTATAGCAGACGAATTGCGGGTCACGTGACAGCATTGACGCAAAAACTGTGTCGTCACAACCGGAAACAATGAAACGTCAAGGTTATTGTAGGCGCGCAAAGGTTCATATAGTGCGGGACGCAATAAATAAATAAAGTTAGCAATATTCATCACTTAAATCTTGTAGACGCCACATTTTAAAACGGATTTTTGGCTAGTGGATTGACTAACGGTAAGTAAATAAAACTTTGGGGAGGATCCAGAAAAATAGCGCAGGGAGGAATGTCCTTTTAAGCCGGTCCACATTGCGTTCACAGACGCCGGTAAATAAACATTGCACTATCGCAAACTGCCAAAACAATTCGTGGTATTTTTTATAAACCGCATATGGCAAATGTTAGCAATAACACGTTGCACCTTCACGAAAGTCGCTCTCCCTCCCTCGCCTTAGTGTTGCTTACCGGCCCATTTTTAAGCCGCGTGATCGCTATGTACGGTGGCTTATTGGGACACACAACAACTTTTTTATGCACACACCAAAAACTTGTATGGAGCCGGAACAAGACGGCCACGGGCACGAACACAGTTAACCGCACAGCGTCCTAGGTTGTAGTGTGTGTCTTATCCTGTGTTGGAACGCCGAAGTTCCAGTTTCATGAAAGTTACGTGTATGTAGAAAAAAAGTTGTTGTTCGTCTCAATGAGCCACCGTAGTAACAACAAGCGTTTTTTCCCATTCGCCCTCCAATAACTCGTCCCCTCGTGATATGACGCTTGACGAGTGTGGCTTTCCATAGGAATATGCTGCTCCAGTAACAAAGTGCGTATATTTCTTTAAGGTGTAAGCCTATCCATTAATTTTATCTGTTGAAAACAACACTTGTCCAAGAGCTCACCGAGTTGCAAAAAAAAAACATTTTCGGAAAACGTGCACTCCAGAAGCCAGAATAGTCGTTTAAACAACTTTTTGCGGTTAAAATACAGGGAAAATGTACTTACACCGGCAAGCCGCCACCGAAGAATATATTGAGATACACACCTCGAATTAAAGTATTACCTCCGTAGTGGTCAGTGTATGCTTCCCCAAAATGGCGACTCCATTTTTCGTTACGTTTCCGGCGTTTACAGTGAACTTAGCACAGCAGAGAGACCTGCACAAAACTCCATTGTACTCAGCATCCTTTTTCCCCCAAAAAGGCCACGCAATTTTTCTGCATGATTTAGGCGCAGATACAATTTAATTGAGATACAAACTCTACATGTGCTGGTAAAAATCGATGAAACAGATCTTAGTTGTTCTTTGATTGCATTCACGAGTGCGTGTTGATGGGTATAAAAATGTTGCATATATCGATAAAATATCTGAAGCACTCGCATTACACGAGCAAAAAGAAGGTATATCTTATATTTTAAAGCGTATAGGCCTATATGATTTGGCTACGTTTTATGGAAGGTTAAAGGCGCCTTTTCAACTCCTAGATGCAGCGCCGTAGAATCTTCCAGCAATATAGAGAAAATAGCGGTAAATTTAAAAAAAAGGAACAACACTTCGCAGCAGCGCCGCGAATTTGCATGACCAAAACGAGATCACGTGACCCACATCAGCCTATTGGATGACGGAGAATCTGGAGCGTGGATGCTGTGTTTAGACATACGGGCAATGCTATCGAAATGGAGAGAGGCGCCTTTAAAAATATTGTTTAAAAAAAAAAGAAAAAAACGAGAACACAACACAGCAGAATCCTAAAAAATGTTAATTAATAGCGTACGACGTACTCTACTCCTCTTGAACTAAGACCCCTCCAAAGATATTGCAGCGCCAAATGAAAGATAATTAAATTGCGCTTCGGATAGGCCTATATTTTCTGCTGTAACTTCATATTTTGACCCTTAAATACGTGAAAAAATGCTCTCAGCAGAACTGTCAAAGTTCAATCGGGCAAACTAATCAGAAAGAAATCAGCTAACCCAATCAGCTAAACTCATCGATGCCAACATAGTGAGCCAAGCGAACGACATGGCTATTTTTTTCGTTTAAAAAAAAAATAATAACTGAGATAGTACCCGAAAGTGCATCAATGAAATTTCCCTGAAAAATTCCGTTTTTGTGCCAATAACTGAATATCAACAAAATTCCTCCTAATACACAGAAAACAATCCATTAGCCCATTCACATAATCTTTTATGTCACTCCCTTGATTTGTAATTGTCTTCTTGTCATTTGTGGTGTTTATTTGGTTTTTTTTTTTGGTTCCAGAGTTTGAAGATCCCTCCCTTGCGTAGAGCGAAGTCGTTTCTAGGCTCTGCCTTATCCCCGAGTGGACCAGTATAATTTCCAACGCAGGGAAGTCAGGTTTACGAAAGATGACGAGATATTGATCTGGGTGGCCAACGAACGTCGTCACTGCACAATATCTTCAAGAAAAGACTCGAACTCGAATGCGTCGCAGAGTCGAGTTGAAAAGAAAAATGGCTGTGGTGCCAAATAATTTTTTTAGTCCCATTTTTCGTGTCTGCAGGTATCGACGATCCCGTTTATGTCTGTAAAATGACTAAGTAAGGTTAACAGTGATTATTAAATATATACTTGCAAAATTAAAAGTGAGCGTGATCTTATCCGTTGCAACGTAATAATTTGATTTCTTTAAACGGGGGTCAGACGGAAAAAAAATAGTTCAAACACATTTTCTTTTTCTTTAAAAACTCGACTGCGTCATTAATGAACAAAGCAGAATAGGGGTTTTGAATAACTGTTATTTCATTAGGCCGCGAAAAATTAATTAAGTGGTACTCCGGAGCGCACGCATGGGTTTTTTTTTTTCTTAAGGCATGAAACTTTTTTTACGATATTGCCTGAAAAAAAAAAATTCCTATCACGCATCAGCACTTTCATCAAACATTTTCTGGAGCCGATGACCACAAGAGCTCAAACGAGAAAAATGCCAAGAGTGCTACATAAAGATATCAGAAGACGTTTCGAAAAATACATGTTTCGTCATCAGGTTCCTATAATAAAAATTACATGGCAAAGCCACAAGTCACCTACTGTTAAGTTGAACCCCAAAACAAAACTTGTTAAGGATTCCCGCCAAACTTTTCGGCCGTGTGAAGTCGTGATACCAAACCCCAAGCTCTTTCGCCAAGCTAATCCCACCGAGTAATAGTTCGAAGGTTAAATGAAATGTATGAAAATTGCTTACAGCGCAATTTTCAATTATTTTATTTAACGTTTGAAGTGTTATCGGTGGGATTAGCTTGGCGAAAGAGCTTGGCGTTTGATATCACGACTTCGCACGGCCGAAAAGCTTAGCGGGAATCCTTAACAAGTTTTGTTTTGGGGTAGATATCAGCAATTTTTGGGCCAAATTGATGAAATCCATTTTTTTCTTAGTAATTATGAAATGGAAATGCCAATCTAGTTTTCTGGTCCATTTCTTTTTCTTTTTTTTTTTAATACAAAAAACGAAGTAAAAAACTGCAATTTCCCCTCTTCAAAGATGCAGCAGAAAGAGTGGCGAAAATCGAGCCTACTCCAGTCCCATGATCGCCTCGAAACGAATCTAAGGGCCATTCAGACGCATGTCACAACTGAAAACTTGGATCTGAAGTATAACTTTTATCAAAATAATGTATAACTGCTGCAAGCTGATCTTTGCATTAAATCATAGATTTTACACTCCAAAAGAAAATGTAAAAACACTTTAAAACTTTGGGAAAAAACAGCCATCGGCCGCATCTGAAAAATCACGAATAAAGCGTAAGATAATTAAACTGCCCGATCGCGCCAATTTTTTCAGCGTCACTCTTGAGAACCTCTTAATTAATTTTTAGCAGCCTTATTCTTTTGAATGACCTTTTTTTTTTTATTGTTCTAAAACTAAGGCCTCCACCTCTACCACATGTTGACATACAGGAGCGGAGCGTGAGATTATATCTGGGGAGGGGAACGGCAGTTTCTCGGAGGTGGGGTGGGGGCAGTTAAAGCAGACGTCAAAAAGGGTTCAAAGGGTTTAACGAGCGTTAACCACTCCTGGTCATCTGCCCGAAGCCCTATGGCCCTATGTCTGCAACAGCCAGATTCCCAGGCGGTCACCCACCCAAGTATCAATCCAGCCCAATGCTGCTTAAAGCAGGCGTAAACTTTGAAGTAACAAAGCATTCTGAAGAGAAGTGTCACTTGCTACCAATAATTCGACGTAACAAAGCCTGATGTTACCTCCAGATGTTACACCTTAGATCTCTGTTACTTCTAAAATAGCTCCTTAGAGGAGTAAATTTACGAGTAACCTTCAAAATACCCTTTTTATATGTAAAATTGGAAGTAACGTTAAAATGTAGACAGAAAACCAGTACTAAACGTAACCACAGAAAGAAAAATGGAAGGAAGAGCCAAAGAAAGTTGGCAAGCAGTGCGGTAGATTATTTATACGTAAATTTAGAAGTAACGCTTGGTTTGAAATGAAATCAACCCGATATCAAGAGTTTAGACGTAACAAACACTGAAGTTCTACCCAATTGTTACGTTTAGGAGACGTATTAATAGTTTACATTTTTTTTTGTTACTTCTAAACGAGTCTTTAGACGTAATTTTGCACCCTCCTCTCCCTACCTCCCTTACTTTTTTTTCATTCCCTCCCCTCATTCCATACTTCCTCCTGCCACCCTTCCGTTCCTCCTTCCACACTTTTCATTTTTGTATTGAATCCTCGACAATTTTTTTTTTACCCCGACCGTTTCATTTTTATTCTGAACAGTTTTTCGTTGATTAATAATTCGGTTGCAGCAAGATGCAGTTGCATGTTCCTTGTGACTTATTGATTCTCAAAACTGCTCTACTCTTTGTTTATTGTAAAACTCATTAGTCAATGTGAAATCCACGCTATCATGGACTACGTCAGTCGTCGTGGGGCAGATAACCAGGTTTAGGTTCGTGTTCCCTAAAAAAAAAAAACAACAGCAACAACACTGGCTAATGGTACATTATTTGCAAGTCATGGATTCACCGTTTTCGCGAATTTGACGATGGCGAGGGGCCAGGACAATGCTTTCTTCATTGCAAGAAAGTCATTATTCAATTCCTGCATTGTTACATTAGCTGCCACTGGCTAAAACCCTTTCAACCCTTTGAACTGGAAGTGGTATATTATCTGAAAGTCATGGATTCACCGTTTTCGCGAATTTGACGATGGCGAGGGGCAAGGACAACGCTTTCTTCATTGCAAGAAAGTCATTATTCAATTCCTGCATTGTTACATTAGCTGCCACTGGCTAAAACCCTTTCAACCCTTTGAACTGGAAGTGGTATATTATCTGAAAGCCATGGATTCGCGGTTTTTTCAAATTTGACGATGGTGAGGGTCAAGGACCCTGCTTTCTTCATTGTATGACAGTCATTATTCAATTCCTGCATTGTTACATTACCGGCCACTGGCTAAAACCCTTTGAACTGGCTATGGCGTATTATCAGAAAGTCATGGACTCACGGTTTTCGTGAATTTGACGATGGTGAGGCCCATGCGGCCTATCAGCCTAGAATATGGTGAAATAGGAGTTTTTTGCCCTGACAAGTTAGCTAATTTTCAATAAAATGCATCACCTGTTTCTAGGTGAAAAAAAGGAGTCAAGATCGTTGATTCTAAGTAACAGAAGTATTACTGATAAAAAGTTCTACCATCGAGATAAAATATTTTGCGGCGACAAATCTGGGTGATCTGTCACCTGCGATTCATTTTACGTTTGGCTTGGAATCGTACCTTTTTTATGGTTTTATGGTTGGTGAGGAGCTAACGGCAAAGGCTGCAATCATTTGTGACGGTATTTCTATGAACTGTGAGGCTATACCTCAGCGGACCTTGGAGTTGGCATGAGCACTTCTCACTGTCAAAGTGCGCACGGCTGAGGGCGTCTCTGTCGTTATTGTTCTTTTGCACTGTTGTTAACTAAATGCCTGTTTGTTCTGCTAATGGCATTTAGTTTGTCTGGTGTTAAGTTTGTTATCGTTGTATAGTGGTCAAGAGCGTACGAATGTAGTCATGGCTCTGGATTAATGAATTGAACTGAATTGAACTATTCATTTACAATTTCATTATTATTATTTGTAATATGGTTTACATCTAGACAAACGCTAGTGTGTCGCCGCTAAGTAACAGTAGATCATTCCCATTGTAGACATCCGATTGTTAAAAAATTGATTGGTAATGATAAAAAAGCGGCTCACTAGCAGACATGTGTCTGTTAACTGTAAGCAACTGAAAGCATATTTTGGCATGTTGAGGATAAATCCCAATGCGGCAGAAATGTATCAAATTGTGGAAAATGTAAGGGGAAAGGTCAGAGATTAAGAAAAACTAAAATTTAAAGGATGCGCGTGCACCATTCAAAGAGAGAAAGATGCGTTAGCTAGCTAATAAGAGTTTTCCCATGTTAAATCCCATAGACTTTTTTCTCATGGCGAGCGCAAAATTGAGACGGCCTACGTAGCTGAAATTTTGCACACGGATGCATGGTGATCTGAGCATGGTCCTTTTGTTGGTTTGTGGGTTATAGGGGTCAAGACAAATGCGTGGGAGGGTTTTGAAATTCGCCACCAGGGAACTTAAATTAAGTTTCTTTTCCAAGTTGCAACCAAAGATTTCAAGCAACAGTGGCTTGAACAATTAACACTGGTCCTCAGATGATTGTAAAAGTCTGGACTCGAACTAAAAGCTGAACTGCAACGAAGGACGAAATAAGCAAGCATTTACGTTGCCGTGGATTGCGTAAGAATAAAGGGATGCACGTTACATGGGCAAGCGGGGTTTTTGCACCCAAAAATAAAATGCTTCGCGTTCTGCTGTTTTAGTAACGGGGGTTTCTGCATGGCTAAATGTGAACGAAGAAAGCAAACGAAAAAAATTCTCAATTTTGCTGATGTAGCGGCTAATTATTTATAGACATGAAATGCCTCCAAAACAAAAAGGTAGAGCGAAATATAAGATGGTGCGCTGAGTTTTTGTATGTTCACAGTCCTAAGTTACATGTGTCTATCAACTGCAAGCAACTAAAAGCATAGCTTGTCATGTCGAGAATAAATCCTAATGCTGCCGAAATCGTGAAAAGGTAAGGGGAAGGTACAAGGATAAACAAAACAACTAAAGGGCATGCGCTGATTGAGTGAGCGAAGCGAACGAATTCAGCGATTGTTAGCCAGTGTCTGCAAAAATGGGATTGAAGAAACTTAGGCATGTGAAGAATACTTGTTCAATAAACTAAACCATGTCAAATTGGCTAATCGAAGGCTAATTGGCATTGGTAAATTTGAAAATCATCAATGTGAAAATTTATAAATATGAAATTCCTCCAGACCAAACGGTACAGATGAAGATAAGACGGCGTAACCGTTTGTACGTTCACAGTCCTATGAAAGTTGTGATATCCACCCAAAACCAAAACTGGTGTAAAAAACCGCCAAGTTTCCAAAAAGGATCGGTCTTTGAAGGCAGTGATATCATTCAACCAGTGAAAGACCACCAAGGTCAATCCTATTAGCCCAGTTGATCGCACCGAATAATGCTTTGGACGTTAAATGAAAACTTGAAGATTGCTGCAGCGAGTAGCAATCTTCTGTTTTCATTTAACTTTCCAACTATTAGTCGGTGCGATTAACTTGGCTAATAGGATTAACCTTGGCGGCCTTTCACTGGTTGAGTGATATCACTACCTTCAAAGGCCGATCCTTTTTGGAAAGTTGGCGGTTTTTTACACCAGTTTTGGTTTTGGGTGGATTTAATAAGCTACGGGTTGAAAGCTTTAAAACATAACATAACAATTGTATCTTGATTGTAAATACTAGGGCAATCATGGTCCCGTACATGGCCAGTCTTATAGAGCATTGTTGTGAATTCCTGTTTGCATGAAGATACTGTGACGTCACTACGTCTGCCGATGATTGTTGACGGTCCTTAAAAATTGAACACCATCACTCATCGCCCAAGCCTCCGAGATTCCCACTGCGGACTTCAATCATAGAATAAAGACGATCGAGATTCCCACTACGGACAAAGAAATAAACAAACTAAAAAAAAAAACTAAGATCATAGTTATATAGATTAATTAATTTCGAACTCAGACATGTAAATCTTGTGACGTCACTATTGAGCTCTCGCGTTTCCTTAAAGGGACACCCGGCCTGCCTTATAACATTCCGCATGCCTTATAACAGCCACGCGCAGATCACATCCGCGCATTTACAGCGCCAAGGTCGGCTGGGGTGGCAGCTGCATTCCTCGCAGCGAGGAACGTAGTTGCTGTCCCGGTTGGCTTTGGGAATAGTACACGAAACAGCATCAAGTTAAAGATTGTGTCGTCAAAAAAACGGAATGATTCTCGTATTTTAACATCACAATTTATAATTTTCTAAGCTAGTGTCTTATAATTTTGCTTCGGCGATCTGTTGGAATAATTAATTTTAATTCTTACGGCATTAGTCTTTTAGATTTTTGATCTCGTGGTAATTATTAGTAAATCAGTACATGCACACACAGAGATGAAACGTCATGATTATTGTCAGCGTGCAAAGGATCATATCTTGCGGGACGCAGTAAATAAAGTTAACAATTATTCAACAGAAAATCTCCTAGACGGCGTATTTTAAAACGGATTTTTACTAAGGGATTGACTAACGATAAGGAAATAGACTTTTGGGGCCGTACTTGATGCGGTAGATCGAGAAAAATGGCGCTGGGAGGGATATCCCTTTAAGATGCGTGTGAGGAATTGTTGAATGTCTTTTTCCGCTGGCTCGGCCCGGGTGTCGTTGTGATTCTGAAATCATGTTTCTAATTTCACGTTGAACGGTAATATTTTTAAAGTGTTAAGTAATGTTTAAGTGTGTTAACACTGGCGATAGTTAGTAAGTGTCGACCTAGGATCTCAGTGTAAACTTTCAACTTTAAAAGCTTATAATTCCGTCAAAAGTAAACATCTTTAAACCAAATTTGGAATCTAGCCTTGACTAGTCAAAGCCTGTCTGCAGTCCAAAAATTGTGAAATTCGGGCGAGCCAAACCAGAGATACAGAGAGGGGCCAAATAGACAACTTCTTGTTCTTGTTCTGGGGATGTACCTTTCGTCTGTCTTCTCTACAGGTCAAACCATTTGTCTTATGAAGCTGGTTCTTAGCTCATTTTACAGGTATTGCTCTGTAGATGTGCCCTTTGCATAAGGCATTTCCTAATTGGTCAAGTGGTTCAGGGGTTATGGAGCTCTACACGACCAGATTGATTGTTTGACATTGTTTTTAAACATTGTTATTACGCAACAATGCCAATTAGCAAACGCCAGCTGCAAGACTGAAAATTAAAGGATTTGTTTCTATTATTAACACTGGCGATAGAGTCAGCCTAGGGTCTCTGTGTTAAACTCTCAATTTTGACCGTCAACTGCACTGTTTTACAGTTTAGCTGCAATTCTAAAAGTAACACGATTTAAGAAACAAAAATGGAACGTTAAATGTTTAGAGTAAGGATCTAAAAGTCAAAACATAAAAGGAACACGAACAAGATTTGACAGTAAGCGTGTAGGTGTAAAGTTTTGTTAGAGGCTGGTAAGCATTAGACCCTTACTACCCGGTGGTCAGAAATAAATACATATTGACGAAAAACTGGAAATCCTCCTACAATGACCCATGTGATGATCCAGTGGTTGGTATACGTTTGATGCTTT
>JAHWFP010142895.1:0-11640 GCA_023313725.1 Lithobius niger | reverse complement strand
TCAGAGTTTTACTCAAAAAAGTAAGGCTAAAAACAAATACAGCTACCACAAAAAAGTTAATCTGCTTTCCAAAAACGAAATTAGTGATTCTTTAATTGAGGGTAGTGACATTAATAACCAATTTGATGATTCAACTAGTGAATTAGAGTACGTAGAGACTATCGCTTGCAAAATAACACCATCGGATTCAGCAGCATAACTAAACAAGGTTCAGACCCAGTTCAAACTAATAGAGTAGTCGTTAACCAAATGAAAATATCTAAATGGTACATTCCAGTCACTCTGAATGGAATTGAGTTACTAATGGAACAAGATTCCAGTGCAGATGGAACAATCATCTCCATGGACTGGTACAAAAAATACTTTTCTAATGTGCCATTACTAAATAGCCCATACTCTATAAACTCGTACAATGAAGGGGAGGAGTTAGCCATGTTTCAAGTTTACTTGGAAGTAACTGTAAATGGCCAAACCAAGCAATTAGATGCTATGGTTTCCAAACACTACAAGTCAAATTTATTTGGCAAAGACAAGGCCTTCTGTCTTTCTGTCTTTCTGTCTTTCGAGTAGGAAACGATGCCTATTTTATCTCCAAATTAAAGTTAAACAGGTTAAAAAAGTTAAGTTAAACCCATCTGTGGTTAACACTAAGGAGATTGAAGAGGGGTTTCCAGTGCTTTTTGGCCCTGGCTTTGGAAAATTCAAAAACTACAAAGCCAAAATACAGTTAAAGGCTGATGTGAAACCAGTTTACCACAGAGTTCGCCCTGTCCCTCTTGCTTTAAAAGAACGAGTTAACCAGGAAATTCAGCGCCTTGTTGGCCTGGGTATTCTGGAGGCTGTGGAAACTTCCGAATGGGTGACCCCTCCGGTCATAGTTCATAAACCGAACGGTGACATACGTGTCATCGGGGATTATAAAACCACCATTAATCCTCAGCTAGAGGTGGACCATTACCCAGTTTCCACAGCCGCAGAGTTATTTAGTCAGTTATCAGGCAGTGATACCTTTAGTTTGATAGATTTGAGGGATGCGTTCCTGCAAATTGAGTTGGATAAGGAGTCTCAAGCTGCTTTAACGATTAACAAGCCACTAGGACTTTTTAGATGGCTTAGAGTGCCTTTAGGCCTTGTCTCAAGTCCAGGAATATTTCAGCGCGTTATGACGCAAGTCACTAACAAAATTCGTAAGTGCATGCCGTTTTATGACGACATTTTGGTCAGTGGCAAGGGGAAATCCCATGACGAATGGTTTAACCAACTTCTGACAGCACTCCAAGATGCGCGGGCTAAACTTCGTATTGACAAATGCAAGTTATCACGGCCTGAACTCAAGTATCTTGGTCACATGATCAACGCTGAAGGTTTACACACCCTGCCAGAGGTTACAGAAGGCATTACAAATGCCCCTAACCCCACTAACATACAGGAGTTACAAAGTTTCTTAGGTTTTGTAACCACTATTCAAAGTATCTTCCTAACTTAGCACATATGCTTGCCCCAGTGACCAGGCTGTAAAGCTCAAAAGTTAAATGGATCTGGGGAAAGATTGTGACAAGGCAGTAAACAAGGTAAAAGAACCTTTTGTTAAGTCTAAGATACTATTGCATTATGACCCTAAAAAGAAGCTTAAGCTTGTTTGCGACGCAAGTCCTTATGGGGTAGGTTGTAGCCTGATGCATATAATGTCTAATGGTGAGAGCATACCAATAGCTTTTGCCTCTAGTAAAAGTAGTTCGTAGTTAAGTTAGGAAATTTAACTTTAGGCCCCCCATTCTAAATTTATAGTCTTAACATTAACTAAATCTTCGAGCTTGAATGTATTTAAGGTAGGCTAAGCCATCGGCATTTCTGGCCCCAGCCTTCCATAACGTAAGAGTGGCCGTCTTTCTGAAAGCCAACTTCTTGTTTATTTTAAATTTATTTTAACTTAAACTCTTTGACGGTTTGATTATCATGCGTGGTAAAACATAACTGTGGATGGTTTGATCTAGGCAAAACATAGCTGCAACGAAAAGAAGGTTTGATTATCTCGAGGGTCGAAACAAAACTGGGCGGTTTGATTGCTAGAAACAAAACTGTATTTTTGTGAATAATTATAACTTGCAGACGCTTCTTACTTTTATCGGGTTGCTTAAACTAAGAACCCAAGAACATTATTTTCTAAGCGAAAATCTGTTATTCTTTGTGGCGAAATCGAAACTGGATCTTTTAAATGTAATCTTGAATTTTAACTTCACCTAAATTCAAAGGACGCTTTACTGTAAAAGCAGATTGTGTAAACTAGTATTCTTGAAATATAACTTGCTTTATATTTGTTTGTTGTTTAAAATAAAAACCAAGGGTTTTTAAAACTCCACAAGGCCACTAATGATTTAATAGCGTGACTTGCAAAACGGTATAAATAATACTCCTTTCCAACTCCCCTTAGATATTAAATAAATACACTGTTGGTGGCAGCGCAAATACCAGTTAGGTTATTGATTGGAACCTAAATAAGATAGTTAGGACATCAACTCTTCCCTCCCCATGCTGGGACAGCAGCCTATGCTGTGCTTGTTAATGAAAAAGTCATAAACAAACACCGGAATCAATAGTACTGAGAAGCCAAGTCAACCAAAGCTGTCGGGGGCATTACAAATCGCATTACAAGGATATAAATCGCGACCAGTGTCGCGTGGTGAGAGTTTAACTTGCTGCAGATGGTACTTTAGTACAAGGTCGCCTTGTTGGCTCGGTGACCATTATGGTGGTGAATCAATATGGACGCCCGTTTGGCGCTTCCATAACTCTAACTGATGTAGTTGAAATCCCTAATGCAACAAATAACCTGATTTCAGCCCCCAGGTTGGTGGAATCAGGGTTTAATGGGAACATGAGACTCGAGGGGATTTATTTTAGGCAACGGTTGAAGCCGTACAGCCTAAGCCTATTTGTTAATCGTATTAAGCATTTGCACGATGTTTATGCAGTCATTTTCCCTACTAAAGGATCCCCTTGTGAGTCTCTTAATCCACGTAGAGGTGCCGTGCCTTTCAGGCAGTCAGTGATGCAACCTGTGGACTTAAGTGCTGTTTTGATTGCAGTAGGAGTAATTTTACTCCTCCGGAAGGCCCGTGTGACCCGCGCCTAGTTGCTGGTCCCCCGTGTGACCCGGCTGTGGATTCTAGTTCAGATAGACCTCCACTGAATTATCTTGATGTACAGGGGATGGTCACTGTCCCTAGGACTTTGGTGGGAAACCCGGTTCTCGGCTTACAGGGGGACGATGCGAAGGGTGGGCCCTTAGAGGGGGGCGGTGTTGATGTTGATGTTGTTGAGGGGGGTTTGCCGTCGGACAATTCACAGACCCCTGGGGGGGGGGTCTCGTCTGTTAATAATACTGATTATTTTCCACCCGGTTTAGGGGCCCTTGCTTTCTCCGACTGTGTTGGGGTGGATCATCACATGTTGGACGTTAACCCTTCCGTTTCAGCTGTTGTTATTGATATTAACACTTTGCATGATAGGATGGGTCATGTAAGTTTCCCAAGACTCCAAAGAATGCTGACTGACGGCATTTTTTCTTGCCCCAGGGTTGTAGGGACACCTCGAGACGTCTGTTCGGGAAATTTAGGCGGCTCCCGCATAAGAGGGTCGGGGGGGTCAACGTCAAGGGGATCGGCGAGGTTTAGTCGGTGGATTTAGCAGGTCCCTGTTCTCCTTCCTTTGACAATTTCCGCTACTTTTGTGTAATTGTGGATGCATGGGGGTGATGGTTAAGAAAGTGCTGAGTGATCATGGGACGGAATTCTCGTCTTTTTCCCTGCATTCCTTCCTTTCGGAGAACAGGATGGGATATATTTTAGTAGCGTCCGGGTTCCGCAGAACAACTCAGTCACCGAAAGAAGTGTGGGGACCCTTAAGGAGTTAACCCGATGTTTGCTTAAGGATGCCAACCTACCTCTGGAGTTCTGGGGTCAGGGGGTGTTGATGGCCTCTATCTTCATAATGTGATGAGTAGCGATGTTTTGCCTCGGGGCCTGTCTCCGTATGAGGCGTGGGAATTGAAGAAGCCCTCTATCAACTTTGTGAAACGTTTCGGATGTCTCGCGTATGCCTTTGTTCACCCTACCCAACGGGACCACAAGTATGCTCCTACGGGGAAGCCTGCGGTTTATGTTGGCTTTGACGCTGGTCAGCGGGGACATAAGTTGTTCGACCCCGCTGCGGGTAAGGTATTTGTCGCCTTTGTGAGATTTGTAGAATCCATGAATGGGGCTGATTTCTTCTGTAGTAGGGGTCCTGGGGGTGGGGGCCCCCCCCACGGATTTAGGTGTTTTTTGCATTGGTTGTCCGGATGACGAGGATGACGATTCGCCCAGAGGTCCAGCCATCCCGGCCGTCCCTGGGGGCAGCGATTCGCCACCTCCGTTGCCCACCGCCTCTGGTGGGAGGAGGGTGGCGAGTTCGTCGCCTTTGTTACCCTATGGAAGTTTAGTTTCTGGGGTCGGGTCCATAGGGTCGCCGATTACCCCAGAAGTCCGGTTTCTCCGAGGCCGAGGTCGATGCCAGGGACCTCTAAAAGGAGTCGCCGGAAAAGGCGCAAGGCGGCAGCCAAGTCAGTCCAAGTGGCTTCCTTGGAGTCGCTGGCGGCCAGGTGTTCAAGGAGGTTGAAGGGTCTTGCCCCCCTAGAGGATGACTGATGGGTTCAAGTTGGGGCTCTGGAGTATTACCCGTTGATGTTAAGAGTGTGAAGTGTTTATTATTGCTTTGTTGGTGTATTTACCTTTCTCTTGAGACATTATTGACCCATACTGATTACTAACCATTCAACCTTTGGTCGCCCCACGTTACTGGGACTTCATGTGTCCTCATGATTCGACTTTTCGTTTCTGGAGGTTGTAATCTTTCTAACCTGTGTTAAGCTATTACTAATGGTATGAAAGTGTTAATGGTGATTTTTTCCTGGCATTTAAAAAGTCTCTTTGTTCCCCCCAACCATCTGGTGTTATGGTGCAATAATTTACCTTGCGAAGTGTTTTACTTTATGAAAGCAATATTGAATTCCCTGAATTCACAGTTGAAGGCATAACTTAGGCGTAAAAGGTGGGAGTTTCGTTTCGGAACGATGCCTCCCCTCTGCTACCTCTCGTAGGGATACGGTGATTTGCGGGGGGGGGGGGCGCCGTTTGTTAATGAACTTCTTCATGGAAATTACAGAGGGGGTTGTGTGACGCATTTTTCCTTGTCTTCGCGGAAAGGGAACGCGCCTCGTTTTGTGTAATGCCCATTACGCGGTTAATTGCTGGGGGTTCTTTCCTTTAAGTGTTCAGAGGGTCATTTTTGGACTTCTTGTTTAACGGCTTGTTTGTAACTTGTTTGGGCCAGTGCTTCGGGATTTTTTTGCCGAAGCCGCGTCGTTTAACGTTAGGTGCTCTTCACTGTCTTCGTGATTGTGGCAGGGGCGAGGCCGGGTGTGATGTGCCGGTGGGGTGCAGGTTTATGTAAAGTGGCGTGTCACAACCCGATGTATGTTTAACCTATTGCTGTGCCTGGGGAAGATATTTTTTTGGCGGTTTTTTTTTCCTTTACGCCGTGTTGACATATCAGGTTTGGGAATAAGACATAAGTACGCTAATGTTAATAGCTATTACGTCATGCTTCTTGTGTATTTTGCGTACCCAAGTTAGTGTTGGGTTTTAATCTTTCTCTTCTATTCTTCTCTTCCCTTCTGTCCATGTCTATGGAATGACGTTTTTGTTTTTGGGCGCTGAGCAGGACGGTGATGCCGGGATAAACTTCTATTTGTGTTGATGTCATTTACTCCTGTTTGCTTATGTTTGATGATGCGACCGACCACCGCTGATATTGAGATTGTGCGAAATTAGATTCAAGATGCCAAACTGTAAGTTTATCTGTGCCGTCTATTCGTGTCCGTAAATATTTTTTCGCCATGATCGGTTTTTCGGAATGCACGCGTTAGGCCTTAGAACTGTGTTAGAGACTGTGTTTTTGGTACTTTTTCCCTTTTGGCTCGATGCATTTTTCCAACTGATTGATGTTTCCTTCATGTAAGTCGGTCCTGCTATTGACAATTGTAAACTGTCCCAAATGTTACGAAATGTAAAGAATGTGTGATTCCCACGTAATTTTCAAAGTGCTGGGTCAAGTTACTTTCTACATATTGTTCACATGGGTGGTGCAAGGGTGAAGATTCACGGCCTCGGGAGTTTTACTCCTTACACAAATTATTTTAAACACTCACTCCTTACGTCACCCTGTTTATTTTTATTCCACGGTACGTCAATTTTTTGACCCTGTATATGCGCCTAAGGCTTCGAATTTTCGGCCGCCATTGTTTACTTCCTCCCCTAACTAAAGTATACCCGAACTTTCGTAACTGCTTTTGGCCTGCTAACCTACCACGTTTTTGAACATATATCCGAATTTATGTTGTGTTATTTGCAAATTTTGTGCGCCTAATTGGTTTGCAGTGATGTGTACGTTTTTCTCCCCTGTGCCCTGTTTTTACCTGTTATTTACGCGCTGATGCTTCTTGCTGGCATGCGCTGTTCTGCTATTTTCCTGTTCACGTCCCCGACTCGACGATTTCTTGATTATGTTTCTTGACTCGAAGTGGTCTTGCCTTTTTGCTCTGCGCCGTTTTACCAATGTTGTTCCTGTTTTTTTCTCTTTGATCCCGTTTTTGACTTTATTACAGTACGTTCCTCGGTGTTTTTGCATTGCTCTTTTTCTTGTACGCTGTGAGACTCTTATTGGCTCTGTTTTTCCGTTCCTTCCCACGTTTTTTCCTTACACGCCTCTTTATACTTTCCTACCCTCGTTTTTCGTCGTTTTGGCCAATTTCCTGTTTTTTTTCCTTGGCTCCTTGCCACTTCTGAGGTGAACGATGGTTTATAACTGGTTCGTACAAGCCCAAGCACCCTTTCTGGTACAGTACCTCCCCACTTCCAGCTATAAAGGAATACCTCACCTGACGGAAACCAACTATTAAGTTTGGTCTATGCAGGTAGAGTGCATGGACAGGACTGAGGAATGGCTACACCCAATCTTGCAGGGAGAGAGGCTTGTTGACAACCCGGCTGCGGCAGCGATCTGGGACACGAAGAATGACACTTGCCATCCTTCCTTTTCAAGACAATTTCCCCGAACCTCCTTTTGCAGTTTAAAAGCATACGTTCGGGTAGGATGGTATGGGACCAGATCGCCACTTCGTATGGGTATAGGACCCAGGCCATGGTCACTAACCTATTTATGCTACTCACGAAAGTCAAGATTAGTCAGCACGAGTCACTAACTTCCTATATCACGAGAGTGAGGGGCCTATACAGAAGTTGTATAGCCGCTGGTCGCAACATAGATGAGGCGGAGGTTTGTTTGTACCTACTTCAAGGTATCCCCTTCACACATTTGCAAACCATAGTGGATATACTGCGTAACACTCCGGCCTTGCTGACTTTGGACAATGTGCAGACATCGCTCATACAGTCCCATCAGCAGTTTGTAAACGATATTTTGACTTGCCTAGGGTTTCAGGCCTGATTATTGGTTCACAAACTCCTACTCCTGGTCAGGCTTTCGTAGCTAGCGTGCAAAGTAATCAACGTCCTCAAAGGCTCTGCCACGCTTGTGGTTCGTCCTCACACTTGGTTGCCCGCTGCGATCGTCGCCCTGCCATTGATTTTCAGGGCGCTTCTTGTGAAAAGTGTGGGGGACGAGGACATCCAGGCCCTATTTGTCCTACTCCTTCTTCATCCTAGCCGGTGGCTGCGCCACAATTCCCTCGTCCGCCGACACCTACCCGTCCGAGACCCCAACCAATTGCCCCGCAGAGTCAAGCTCGTGTGGCGTCCTTGGACACTGCTAGTGATACTCTTCTTCAAGACCAAGACTACTACGCGTATGGACTGTCTCTAGATTCAGATGTTCTCCCATCGGAAGATTTTGTTGTCTCCTCCCTGGACTTGGAGCCTCCCTACCCAGGACGTGACGGAGCCTGTCCCAGCTCTAATGGATGTCGTCTGCCGGCTTCGAATGTCGTTAAGTTCGGCCTGGACTCGTATGCGAGTGTACATGTCCTACGTTGTTCCGGAAAGGACATAAATTGCGACCAGTGTCGCGTGGTGAGAGTTAAACTTGCTGCCGATGGTACTTTTGTAGAAGGTCGCTTTGTTGGCTCGGTGACCATTATGGGGGTGAATTAATATGGACGCCCGTTTGGCGTTCCCATAACTCTAACTGAAGTTGTTGAAATCCCTAATGCAGCAAATAACCTGATTTCAGCATCCAGGTTGGTGGAATCAAGGTTTAATGGGAACATGAGACTCAAGGGGATTTATTTTAGGCAACGGTCGAAGCCGTACAGCCTAAGGCTATTTGTTAATCGTATTAAGCATTTGCAAGATGTTTATGCGGTCATTCTCCTTAATAATGGATCCCCTTGTGAGTCTCTTAATCCACGTAGAGGTGCCGTGCCTTTCAGGCAGTCGGTGATGGAACCTGTGGACTTAAGTGCTGTTTTTGATTGCAGTACGAGTAATTTTAGTCCTCCGGAAGGTCCGTGTGACCCGCGCCTAGTTGCTGGTCCCTCGTGTGACCCGGCTGTGGATTCTAGTTTAGCTAGACCTCCCCTGAATTATCTTGATGTACAGGGGATGGTCACTGTCCCCAAGACTTTGGTGCGAAACCCGGTTCTCGGTTTAGAGGGGGACGATGCGAAGGGTGGGCCCTTAGATGGGGGCGGTGTTGATGTTGTACCCATAGAGGGGGGGTTTGCCGTCGGACAATTCCCAGTCCCCTAGGGGGGGTCTCGTTTGTTAATAATACTGATTATTTTCTACCCGGTTTAGGGGCCTTTGCTTTCTCCGACTGTGTTGTTGGGGTGGATCATCCCGTGTTGGATGTTCACCCTTCCTTTTTAGCCGCTGTTATTGATATTAACACTTTGTATCATGGGATGGGTCATGTAACTTTTCCACCCCAAAGAATGCTGACTGACGGCATTTTTTTTCTTGCCCCAGGGTTGTAGGGACACCTCGAGACGTCTGTCATACCTGTCTGTCCGGGAATTTTAAGCGGCTCCCGCATAAAAGGGTCAGGGGGATCATCGTCAAGGGGATCGGCGAGGTTTGGTCGGTGGATTTAGCAGGTCATGTTCTCCTTCCTTTGACAATTTCCACTACTTTTGTGTAATTATGGATGCTTTTTCCAGGCGTTTCTTCATACATTTGTTGCGTGACAAGACAGAGGCGGTGAGGTCTTGATGGAGGAGATTCGCTGACAGCAGAACCACATGGGGGTGATGGTTAAGAAGGTGCTGAGTGATCATGGGACGGAATTCTCGTCTTTTTTTCCCTGCGTTCCTTCCTTTCGGAGAACGGGACGGAACATATTTTTAGTAGCGTCCGGGTCCCCCGGAACAACTCAGTCGCTGAGTGAAGTGTGGGGATCATTAAGGAGTTGACCCGATGTTTGCTTAAGGATGCCAACCTCCCTCTGGAGTTCTGGGGTCAGGGTTGTTGATAGCCTCTCATCTTCATAATGTGATGAGTAGCGATGTTTTGCCTCGGGGCATGTCTTCGTATGAGGCGTGGGGATTGAAGAAGCCCTCTATCAACTTCCTGAGACATTTCAGATGTCTCGCGTACGCCTTTGTTCACCCTACCCAACGGGACCACAAGTATGCTCCCACGGGGAAGCCTGCAGTTTATGTTGGCTTTGGCGCTGGTCAGCGGGGACATAAGTTGTTCGACCCTGCCACGGGCAAGGTATTTTTCGCCTTTGATGTGAGATTTGTGGAAACCATGAATGGGGCTGATTTCTTCCGTAGTAGGGGTCCTGGGGGTGGGGGCCCCACGGATTTGGGTGTTTTTTGCATTGGTTGTCCGGATAGCTCGGATGATGATCGCCCAGGGATCCAGCCGTTCCGGCCGCCCCTGGGTCGGCGGTTTGCCACCTTCGTCGTCCGCGGTCTCTGGTGAGAGGAGGGCGGCGAATTCGTCGCCTTTGGTACCTCGTGGAACTGGAGTTTCTGGGGTCGGGTCCGTAGGGTCGCCGGTTACGCCCACAAGTCCGGCTTCTCCGAGGCAGAGGTCGATGCGAGTTCAAGGAGGTTGAGGGGTCTTGCCTCTCTAGAGGATGACTGATTGGTTCGAGTTGGGGCTCTGGAGTATTACCCGTTGATGATAAGAGTGTGAAGTGTTTATTATTGCTTTGTTGGTGTATTTACCTTTCTCTTGAGACATTATTGACCCATATTGATTACTAACCATTTAACCTTTGGTTGCCCCCATGTTACTGCGACTTCTTGTGTTTGTCCTCATGATTTGACTTTTCGTTTCTGGGGGTTATAATCTTTCTAACCAGTGTGAAGCTATTACTAATGGTATGAAAGTATTAATGGTGTTTTTTTTCGTGGCATTTAAAAAGTCTCTTTGTTCCCTCCAACCATCTGGTGTTAAGGTGTAATAATTTACCTTGCGAAGTGTTTTATTTTATGAACGCAATGTTGAATTCCCTGAATTGTATTTGATGTACAGTTGAAGGCATAACGGTTGGAGGGCCGTTTCGGATCTATGTTACCCCTCTGCTACTCTCGTAGGGATAAGGTGATTTGCGGGGGGTTTAAGAAATCGCTCCATGGAAATGACAGAGGGGGTTATGTCGCGGTTTTCCTTGTCTTCGCGGAAATGGGAATGAGTGTAATGTCCATTACGCAGTTAGTTGCTGGGGGTTCTTTCCTTCAAGTGTTCAGAGGGTCATTTTTGGACTTCTTGTTTAACGGCTTGTTTGTAACTTGTTTGGGCCAGTGCTTCGGGATTTTTTTGCCGAAGCCGCGTCGTTTAACGTTAGGTGCTCTTCACTGTCTTCGTGATTGTGGCAGGGGCGAGGCCGGGTGTGATGTGCCGGTGGGGTGCAGGTTTGTGTAAACTGGCGTGTCACATCCCGATGTACGTTTAACCCATGGCTGTGCCTGGGGCAGTTGATCTTTCGGCGGTTTTTTTTTTCCTTTACGCCGTGTTGACATTTCAGGTTTGGGAATATGACGCAAGTACGCAAATGTTAATAGCCATTACGTCATGCTTTTTGTGTATTTTTCGTACCCAAGTTAGTGTTGGGTTTTAATCTTTCTCTTCTCTTTTTCTCTTCCCTTCTGTCCGAGTCTGTGGAATGACGTTTTTGTTTTTGGGCGCTGAGCAGGATGGTGATGTGGGATAAACTTGTATTTGATTTGTTGATTTGGATTTGTTGATTAATTGGCAGGCTAGTCTCGATCGTTATCGGAATTAACCGAAAACGAAAGAAGAGAGCCCAGGGGTGGTGGAACGAGAGACGACAAGACGAGCAGTGACTGAGAAGTCATTCTTTCATCCTGAGGACCCATGTGCAAACTTGCGCTTGAGCCTGGAGTGGGCATCTTTCATTGCACTGAGGTCTTATTCGAGTGCCTCTAACCCAACAGCGAAGACAGGGGCTGAGTGTCATTCGTGCTGCCAAGGCTGGTATGGAACAGGATCGGACGGTTCATAGGCAGGCTTCAGTCTCGTTCATTATTGGAATAAACCAAAACAAAAAAAGAGAAAAGCTGGCTTGGTTGGCTTCGCGGACCGGCTGTAGACTGGAACCAGGGAGATGTCG